>VDFB02087737.1:0-28338 GCA_007258455.2 Sequoia sempervirens | reverse complement strand
TGGGTGTATATATTTAAGAGGAAATGAGATGGAAAACACAATATACCTTTAAATATTCCTTTTTATTTAGATTCTCCCAATAAATTTAGGATTAAATGTTGTAATTATGATAAGAGAGGTGATATATGAAAGGAACTAAAAGAGAAGAAAGAAAATAATCGATCAATTAATTATATGGATTCTAAAACTTATTAGGATGAGTATGCTTCATTTGTTGTAACCCTAGATATGCATGCATGTGAGGATGCATTGATGATCAACTTTGGTTCCTCTTTTCACATGACTCCCCATAAGGAGTGGTTTTCAAAGTATCAAAATATTGATAGTACAAAGTTATACCATGGTGATAATACATTCCTCTATATTGTTAGACATGCCTAAGTCAAGATCAAATTTAGTGATGGAAGTATTAAAGGCTTGTAAAAGTTTGTGCACATCATTAGTTTCACATGGACAGTACTATGTGTAAGCAAGATTAAAAAATTGAGTTTTTGTATAGTATTAAACAAAGAAATGTAAAAGATAGTTCATGGAGCTATGGTCCTTGTAAAGGGATTTTATCTTGGGGATCTTTTGCACCTTGATTTGAACAAGTATATTAAATGTAATAGTTGTCTTAAACCAATAGAAAATAATAGATCTACAACATATTTACCTTTATCTTCAAAATATAATACAAAGAGATCTATTTCTAAATCATGTGGATGAGTTGTGTGGATTCCCATGCTTGTTCTTACTTTGAAGAGAAATAATCTACCTACAAAGAAGACTATGTAGTGGCATGATATCTTGGATCACATTGGTGAGAAAGGCCTTAGAACCTTGAAAATAAAAATTATATAGATGGATTAATTTATTGTTCTTCATACTTTGATCTCTATAAGTATTGTATTTATGGAAAATAAAATTAGGTTTAATTTTATTCTAGATTTTCTAGATTTAAATCCATGGTGTTGTACCTTCACTTTGAAAATATTTGTATTAAATTTATTTTATTGATAATTTCTCCATTAAATATCATATTTTTTTAAACATAAATTTGAGGTCTTCAGTAGGGTCAAAGAGTTTGAAGCTCTTGTGGAGAACCAAAAGGAAAAAAATATCAAGATGTTGAGAATGGAAAATTATGGAGAGTATTTCTTAAATGATAACACTCTCAATAAAATAAATTTACAAAGATAATGAATGGAATGTTGATGGAGAGGGCTATGAGTATTCTTATTTGTGGTGGTTTATATCAAAATTTCTAGGTAGAAGAGATTAAGAATGTATATTATCTAGTGAATAGATCTCATACATTAACTACTATTGAAAAATCCCCACAGAAGGTTTGGATGGTAAAAATATCTTAATATCAACATATCCATGTATTTGGTTGCAAGGAATATGTTCACGTGCCCAAGGAAAAAAGTTTGAATTTAGATTATAAAGTTATTAAGTGTCTACATTAGCTATAGTGAAGGTTTCAAAGGATAATGTTGGTTCTCCAAATGAAAAATAAAATAGTATCTATGGATTTCTCAAGTTCTATGCTCAAGACTATTATCAAATTGGTCTACAAATGAGAGAAAATTGGATATTCTCCCTGACACTCCAATTTTTGCAAAGCCTAGTTGGGTAGACCTATAATATTGCAATGACTAAAGATATACAACATGTTGGTATGGCAATGCTTAGTAGATATAAATATTCATACAAAAGAAAAAGGATTTGTGAGATCATTAGAAACAATGACTTCCTTGTATCTTTAACTTCTCATGTATGAATGTTGTAGACACCTGAAATTGTCCTAGCCTACAAACTAGCTTTTAACACTAATATTCGTCTTTTCCTAATGATTAAATAATATTCAATTATTTAATTATTGTCTAAAATCACATTTCCACTATTAATTAAATGACTTTATGTTATTTAATTAGTCCATTTTAATTAATCTTCCTTACTAATTAAATAAATCCTATTTTTCTTCCTGATTAATTAAATAAATCTAATTTATTTAATTATGTCTTTAATTATCTTTATTTTTCTAGATTGATTAAATAAAATAATATTATTTAATTAATCATCCATTGTCCCTTCCAAAATTAAATAATTATTATTTAATTATCCACTTTCCCACTTTCTAAATTAAATAATTACTTTTATTATTTAATTATCCTTTAAATCTCTAAAAGATTTAATAAAAAAAACATTTAATTTATTTATCTAAATCCCACTTGCACATTCTTTTAATAATTAATTCATTTTAATTAATTACTAAATCTCATGCAAATTCCTTATCTTGTTCTTATCTCCAAGATTAAATAATTTATTAATTTATTAATTCTCACTTCTTAAATTAAGTAATTATTTTAATTATTTAATTTAATTCCTCAACATTGTCTTCATCTAAAAATAAATAAAGTCATTTATTTTATTTATTTAATTAATTCAATCTTGCACATGTAAATAATAATTAAATTTATTTAATTATTAAATACTCATGCAATTTCTCACTTCCTAAATTAAATAATTATTTTTTAATTATTTAATTTATTTCTCAAATATTATCTTCTTTCAAAATAAATAAAATCATTTATTTTATTTATTTATCTAAATTTATCCATTTTCTAAATAAATTAAATTACTTATTTTATTTATTTAGCTCATCTTGCACATGCAATAATAATTAATTACTTTAATTAATTATTAGTCCTCTCATACAAATCTAAATTTATCTTCTATCTAACACTTTATTCCACTTCATCTCTCATGCAATCAGTCATTTCCATAATCATCTAAGTTAACTTCATATTTAGCTCACTTATCTTATTAAGTATTGAGTTAACTAATCCACCTCTTCATCTCAACAATTCTACAACATTCATCATATCTAAATTTCTATAAAAAAAAAAAAGCTATCAACTTCATTTCAGTCTAACCACATTCTTTGATTTTTTCTATCTTACATCTATATTGAGCTTATTGTAGATTGTGCACATTCCATATCTAAGAGCAAATAAAAAAAATGAGAAGACCAATTGGGGGGAATCAAATTTGGCTTTGGATTTTAGCTACAGGAAGTCCACCACATTCATTCTATTCTGCACCACATCTGTGTTGCATCGCTTCTAACTGTGAATCAAGGAAGGTAAAAATGTCTTATTTCTACAAGTTGATTTTGGTATATTAGGGTTTTTTATTACTAACTTCTTATTTTTAGCTATGTGGTGATTGTTTGGGAGAAGACGAAAAAATAAAAACTAGGGGAGAGGGGCCCATAATGGAGTAGGGTCCAATAGTGGGGATACAAGTAGTCCTCAGTGGGTCCCATAGTGGAGCACTTTAATATCCAATTGCAAAACAATTTTTATCCATAAAGTACACAAAGTGACAAATCATGTGATGCCACATCAACACACCAATAAAACATGACTTAGTGCACCACTATCGGTCTCACTTTTTTTTTGGGCCTTTTTGGATACCTAAACAAAAAGCATGTTGATGTGGCATCATATTTGATGATGTGGCCATAAAACAAAATATAGAAGCACATGAGTTGCCAAATAAACTGTTGTACAGAATTGGGAGTGATTTGAAATTTCCATGTAGGATTTTGAGAAATGCAAAGTTAAGGTGCTCCACTAGGGCCCCTCTCCCCTACTAATCCATTTTCTGTAGGGTGTGTGTTTGCAATTTTTTAATTTGGGAACACTTGGGTTGGTGCTTAAAAAGAATAACTCTTTATTGTGTCTTGTACACTTGTACGTGTGTGAATCAGTCTTGTGACCGAAGGTGTGTTTTTTACGTATCTTCTCTCCTTGTTCCATGTGCAATTTATGGGTGATGAGAAATAACAACACTTAAGCCTTCCCTTTTTTAGTAGGAGGCCTACTTGGGAGTTCACCCCAGGGTTCGACCTCAAGCACATTGTTTATGTTAGGATATATCAAAGGGGAAATAAAAGAAAGTTGAACCTTATCTATTCATGACTTGCTAGGCATTTCTTTCATGGTCTTGGGTGATGTCAAGAGCGATGGTGCAGGAGCACCTAAAGCATACATTTACAAAAAAAATCATCATTTGAAGGAAGGATTAGGAAATTAGGGGTAATTTTAGTCATTTTATGTTAAATAAGGTCTTTGAGACCATCATTGATGTAATTGGGAGTTTTTAGTGTTAGTTAGTTCAAAAAAATTCAAAAGGTTGCATAATGATGTGATTATTGTCAAGCAAAGTGTCAGAGTGCAATAGTTAGGGATTTGAAGGGTCAAGTAGTCATTGAGTCAGTTTTAGGCATTGGTAGGTGTCATGGGAGTTATAAATATGTTGAAAATTCGTTGTAAGTTGTTGTTGAAGAGTTGGGAAGAGGATTTTACTAAAATAACTCAGATTTTGAGCCATTTTTTTGTGTATTTTCTTCATAAACAGCCTGTGTACGGTTCCGTACAACAGGGAAATGCTTGGAATTGATCTTATTCTATAATAGGAATTTATGGTTTTGATTTGGTTAGAATTTTGAAGGTTTTCATTATGATTTGAGCAAATTAGTAGGTGTTTATAGCAGGCAGGTCTGAAAATGGGGTATAAGGTTTTGAAAGCCTAAATAAATTGACAAGGCCATTCTGCCTTCTATATAGGTTATACCTCAAAGGAATGGGCCTAAATTAGATAGGGATAGGAGTAGGAACAAGCTTTTAGGGGTGATAACGGGGTTTGAGTGATCTGAGAATGCTGCCCTGTTAGGAAACACAAATTTTGTGCCATTTGAGCAAGGCTAGGAAGAGTATCTTGGTGAAGTTGATTAAGAACTTGTTAAAAATTGATGGAAACTGATTGTTCATGTGTATTGTGAGATTTTTTGAAGGTCTGAGTGGATAGAAGTGGTCAGAGGAAAGAAATAGTGAGAAACCCTAGGTGGAAGAGGGTTAAAGCTAGTGAAAATTGGTGATTTGTGAAGGAAAGGAGTAGGGAACTTAGGGGCAGTGCCATCAAAGGTTGGATTGAGCATGTGTAGGAATAAAATAGCTTGATTAAAGTGATTAAAAGCTTGTGAGAGGTCAGGGCATAATATTTTTAATAAGCCCTAGTAGAAGATGGAAAAATGAGGGTTTTGGGATTAAGGGCCTTAACGAGCAAGTGAGGACCTAAGAGCTGGTGAATCTTGTGTTTTGAAGGATTTCTCAAGAATTTTTGGTGGTTTTAGGTGTTATTTGTGATATATGAGGTATGTCTCTTTGAAAAAGAGGCCCAATTGAGGCCTATTTCGGCGTAGAAAGGCCAGATTGAGAGAATTGATCCAAAAGAATCATGAGCGAGTCTTTGATATGTGATAGAGGGTCATAATGGGTGTCTATATTGGTGAATAACAGATAAGGTTGTTTTGAAAAGTTGTGAGTTAAGTAGGGAAAAGTGGTTTATCTGGCCTACAAGGGAGATCTAATGAACAGTTGGAAAAACTAGCAAAGAATGGTATTGTGAGGAAAGAATGAATTGAAACTCATTGGATGGTGAAGGAAAGTTGTTTTACTACCCTGTATTACATAAAGTGAGGATTTAAAACTTCAATCTTGTGTTTGTGTAGGTGGTGGTGTTCACAAAATTCTACCTATGAACCATTATTTTAGAATCCAAATTCATTATTGGATGTCAATTTATATTAGTGCAACACGACAGGATCAACGTGTGAAGTTACTCACCATGTATTTTGTTGAGTCAAGATAGAATATTTTTAGCTTGCTAGCAATAGCCTCTTAGGAAGAGAAAGAAGGTATGCTTGTGACGTCATTTGACGATCCTGTGTCACCAAGCATCTACTATATGCTCTTGTATAGAAAGATATTGGATAATTTTTTTTAATTGTTCAACTATTTGATATTTCTAAGATTTATCACTTTATTGTGAGGTGGGCCTAATATCTATTTACAAACCCAATCTACCACTAATTAAGTTGTGCTTGTCTACATACTATCTTTTTGTGTGATACTTGTAGAGTCCATACTAATGTCTAGTAAACTTGGTGGCAATCACACAATTCAAAGGGAAAACCTAATTTAATTGTCCACTTAAACCTTTGGAAAGACCATTGAATAATCGATCAGGGCTAGTAAGTTTGTGATGGTACTGGTACTGTATATTCTTTCAAATACTTAAGATTACCTAATTCATCCCATTACAAATGCTACACTTTTTGGAAAATCATAAAACTATAAAACAATAAAGAAAGTAAAGATGGAACTATAGCTATAGGTACCTATAGTATAAGATTGTAACTAATTACTGTCAAGAAATGAATGTTGGGAATTAAGTGAACTAATAACTAAGCCTATACTACACTTTGAAGTACAACACACTTAAGTAATTACAGTATAATTGTGAAACAAGAATTTTTCATGAATCCATTAATGATTGTAACACGAAGAATTTGTTTGACATGACTTGCATTTATGAAATAACTACTAAAATAGAAATAAAATAACAAGAAATGGAGTGAAGGATAGTTACCTTGAGTGGCCCTTGCTGAAGTGGTTGTCTTCACTAATCTAAACCAAATCTAACCTCTTATATCAACGTAGTCATGATAGCTCAAACCATTCATTACACAAATACAAAAGATCACTTAAGATTCTATTAAGATATCTTATTCATTGAAACCATGAGTGAATAATAACATTATCTGCATAAGGAATAACAACTAACTAAAACTTATCTAACAACTATATTTTCTTTGGAACAACAACTAACTAACTAACTAACTCTTAAACCTCAACCACTGATCCATACATATAGGCATGAGGGAGTTTATTAAAATAGGAATCTAAACTAAAACCATTAATCACCACTCCCTACATGTCAAAGCGTGATAATGACTCAGTAATCTAAATTGCAACTGAAAAAGGAAGAAGAGTCCCAATAGGATTGTGAATCTGTTGTAACATAATTGGGATGTTGAATGCTCAAATCAGTTATGTTAGAATCCCAATTGTAATAGGATTCTTCTCCTCCAGTATCTTTATTGGGCATCATAATGATGCACAACCATCTTCATTAAGTGCCTCTATGTTGTAGTTGTTATGCTCCATTTATTTTGGAACCTCCCTTGTTTTGTTGTCTAGGAACTCCTTTGGTTGTGGGTTACACCTTGCAGTTACTAAGGGCTATAGTCCACCTCCTTTAGCTGCAAGAGTTAGTTTACAAAACATGCACACAATACTAACAACCATAGCTAAGCATAGATATCAATTACATTTCATACATGTCCACAGATAAATTATGCATTAACCATCACATAATAATCATATTTCCATATACTTTGAAGTAGGTTCAAGGTTGCATAATAAGTATAAAAGAAAACATAGTGTAGGAATATGTATAAGATAAATGTCTAGTAATGTCTATGAACTTGCATAAAAACATAAGAAAACTAACTAATGTCTAGGCTCATCATTCCCCCAAACTACTCTTTTTCTTTTCCTCAAGAAAATTAGCTAGGTCTGGAGGTTTTAGTGCAAGGTAATTTATTTGAATTTTTCAACAGTATCCACTCCTTTGACCTAATTCAAATAAAATCCCTTGTAACATGCAAGTCTGTTCATTTTGATAATTTCAGCCCTCTCACATTCCTCATGTTTATCTCTTGTCCAATGTGGTATTGGATAAAGAAGTATCAATGGATGAAAAGTGAGTGGTGCCCATTCAACTCCTTTTTCCTAGGAAACATCCATATACCTGTGTGTCCTTTCAAGATTTTCCATAAAATTATAGATTGAGTGGGGCTATTTTTTCTATAGCTCAAGTGTTAATCTATCCCTTCTTTCATGCACATACCTATAGCAACGATGAACAATTCCAACCATAAATATGTTCATCCTTCTATAATCCTTCATTCTTAGACTCATAATCTTCCTACCTACACCTTTGTGATCCAAGATTTCTAACCATTCATCGATGATCATATTAAGTTTCTTGGACTCCTTCCTTATTGGAAGAGCAACTAATTTTTCTCTCTCCACATATTCTTTCATAAGTTCACCCCTGAATTTTTCATTCCTAAAATACCTTACTAGTACTCTCAATTGTAAATCCCCTACAAACATCAAGGGATTCCACTCTATTTCTTCTAGCACTACATAATTATGCAAATAATATTCACATAATTGATCTTGTTCATCAAGTGTGGTATCAACAAAAATATTTAGGAAATAAAATTTCCTACTCATGGAAACTGGTTGGTTACTTATCAGTCTACTGAACTAGAAATTTGAGAATTTTTCTTGTAAAATAGAGCATAGGTCCTTGCTAGGGGTCTACATCTTCTAATCTGGGTAGCTCTATCTACTACCTCTTCCACCTTAATTGCTAACATTTTTAATTCCATATCCTTACCCTCCAGTATTCTAATGTTTTGAAATTATTGTTTCTTTTTATTTCTTCCATTTCTCTTTCTATTTAGAAAACTCCTGAGTAACCTTCAAAAATTGATATCCTAGGGATAGGGTTGTATGATAAGTTGGAGTTTGTATAGTAGGGAGCCTCCTGTTCTCTATTGCAAGCTCTTTATTTCCTGCTTTGACCAAGGAAAGTTATGCTAATAGGTCTAACTTGGTCCCATGTCCATATGTTTTTAACTTTTCTTCCAACTCCTGTATCTTCATTTCCATTTCTCTGTCCCTTTTCTCATAAGTTTGTACCAGTCCCTCTAGATGTTTGATCCTTTCTAAGGCTTCTTACAGTTCTTTCCTAAAAAATTTATCTTCTAAAAACATTTCCTTATCCTTACAAAACTACTCATCACCAACCCATGTGTATTCAAAACCCTCACTATCAGGGCTAACTCTCTTCCTGGTTTTATTAGCAACAAAAAAATCCTCTGGATCTGAGTCAAAGGTAGTAGATATATACCATTTCCTTTTGGTAGGTACATGCACATTCTCAAATACATTATCTTTCCATTCTGAATTAGTACATAATGTTACAACATCTTCTTTTTGTTCCCAATCCCTTGTTTCCTCTTCTCGCTTCTCAATACTTCCTCTCATGGATCACCTTTCTTCTTCAAGCAACTTGAATTCCTTGGTGGGGTGGATTTCTTTTTCTGATTATCCTTCTTCTTCTTCACCTTTGAAGGTGTAGAAGAAGAACTACCTCTCGTTTTCTTGGTCTTAGGTTTTCTAGAGGAAGTTGGGATCTCTTTTGTTGCAGGCTACAAATGTTGCATGTGGTGATCCTTGCACACTTTGCTCCTCTGGTTCACCTTTGCTACAGGTAGGTGAAGTAGCAGGTGAAATAGGGGGTATTTCTCTTAGGGATGTAGTAGGTGAATCTAGGTTTTCAAGAACTATTGGTTCCTCCAAAATATGGCTAATATCTTTATAAATTAAAAATCTCTCCCACAACGCTTGTGGATGTTGAACCCTAAGGCCCATTTTCACTAACAAGGTTACCAAGTAGTAGTGTGACAAAGCTGAATCATTTGTTTTCCTCTGGTATTCAAATCCTGTTCTTTTTAGCAAATTGTAAATTAGATTAGGTGTATTTACCAATCTATGGTGACAGAGATGACTTAATAACTGAAAATGCACAGTGCATAGAAGGAATTGTCTCCCATAATAGGTGATATAATTAATAATATGGGAAGCACAAGAGGCCCATATCCAGAGAAGTGACAATATTTTTGTACCTTGTGATGATGAATCAATATTTTCTTCTACAGCCCTAAACTCATCCATGGCAGCTATTTCATTTGCTCTCATAAGGAATTCAACTTCATTCCTCAATAGATCAAAAAATTATGCAATTGTAGCCTCTAAATCATCCACTCTCCAACCCTTGATAGTTGCTTCATCATGCTATAATGTAGTTGTAAATTGCCTTGTCATGTCTTCATTAAATTCTATCAACTTCAAGAAATAGTCCAACCATCATGCCCTTGTGAAATGGGTAGGACTAACCCATCCTCCAATATTTGTTTGTGTTTTTATGGTTCCCTTCTGATTATATCACCACCCATGGTGAAATATCCTCACTCTTCTCAAACCTTTGGAAATTCAGCTCAAAATGGATTCAACCACCCTCAAACCCTCTCTATTTTGCTACACTTGCATACACTTTTTCATTATAACTACAAATATTACATCCCTTTCTCCTCTGTATCAACTTAACTCAGCTTGAATTGACTTCAAATTGGCTCAGAATCTAGGGAATTGACAACAAAAAGGTTGTAGGTGCATAAAGGTATGAAACAAATAAGGGTTTGTATGGTTTTTCTGTGTTTTGATTTTGGTGGAAAAAATAAAATTTTCAGATATATACTATGTCCCCCCCAACTTAAAATATTGAAGTGACCTCACTTCAATACATGTGACTAGGCGAAGGGAATTATTAAAGAATATGGAAATAAGTTTAATAAGTGCAAAGCATGCTTAATTTAAATGTAAGTACATAACAAAAGCATTGAAGATCCATGTTAATTATGGAAGTTAATATGTGCACTTGTCAAATGATATGAATGTAATTTCGTGCGTGCGAAGTTGTTGGAAGAGTCTCTGCAACATGAGTGTGATTTGACATCAATTAATTGCAATGTGGGAGTGAAAGGAAAGGTTGGAATGGGAAAATTAAAAGGTTGCATAATGTACAGTATATGAGTGATAAAATGACTTTTCAAATGCATGAAAAAACATGATGGGTGACGTGCAATGTTGTGATGAAGTTACATGTATTGATACAACACTTAAGGTTGCATGTGCAAAAAATGTCAAGTGAATGTGGAGTGTTTACAATCAATTTGGTGTAGATTTTTGAATTCTCTGATAGATAGTGGTTGTGGATACCTTCTTCAACAGTTCCTGAATTGGAGTAATTTTTATGATGTTACAGGTCCCTACTGCATAGTGAAACAATGTTCAAGAAGATTATTGATTGTGGCACATATGTTGTGTGCATGTGAAGTAAGATAAAACCCATGGTTTAAAAATAGGTGATGAGAGGGAGATTTAGGTATAAGGAGGAATATTTGGGGAGGAATGATAATGGGATATCAAGATAATATTATGTCATGACTCAAATTTAAGTAATATTTTTCAACTTGTAGAATAATCACTTTATTAAGGGAATTGTAATCAAAATGGGCCTAAAAATTAAGTGGAAAGGAATGGAAATGTTATTTTCACCACTACATATCACCCACTTTGATTTACATGCAAATTACTAGGTGGTTTCTATAAGAGTTGGCTATGGAGATAGGAAGCCAAGATCTAGAGGCCAAATGGAAAGCATAAAGAGAGAAGATCAATATGAAAAGAATAAAATATATTCCTATCAATATGTAAATATAATATAGATATGGATTGTACAATGTATGAGATACCCTTGGCTATATAGACAAGGTGAGACATAGGATTAGACAAGATCATGACAAGTGCCATAATCCTGTGTCATGAGAAAACTAACTCATCAAATATTAAATGATCTAGGAAACAAGTATTAAATGGCATGATAAGTTCACATGAAAACTAAGTCTTCTAGAAATATTCCTAGGACCTAAGTAAACTTAACATGTGAATAGGACCTACTAGGTAAACTATTTAGGTGAGATACCTTATTCACACCAACACCCCCTTAAGATGAAACTAATTTGCAAATGATGCAAAGATGATGATGGGTCTTGAATACTAGGCCATGTTAGGTACCCATGTACAAATTATGTCTCTCACAAATAGAGAAAATGAGAAAATCTAGTGGGACAAAACTCATCCACAAAATAGAGATGAAAATAGAATTCTCTCAATGAATGAGAAAAAGGTAATATGACCCTAATACCCACAACAAAATCAAACTATGGTATCCATAAGTGCTAGATAAGGATTATACAATAACTAGAAATATGTAAGATTTAAGCATGATAATGATCATAAACATGTTACCATGAGATATAAGAAAGATAAAGATCATAAATATATAATACTAATATACACGAATGATAACAATCATAAGATAAACATGTAACCATAAATATGATAGCATACGTGTTGTAGTTGAGGATAGGGGGCCAATGAAGGGTAACAATTTTCTTACAATAATAAATCAAATAACTTGATTGTAAGATTCACACCTGATATTTAATGACCATAAAATAAAATAAAAAACATTGTGTGCTAACAATAAATTTCATGACATAAAATTGCAATGACTAAATATTGAATGAGATTTTATTCATGTCAAACCCTCACACCACAATCAAGAATCTCCCAATTTATATTTTATATCACAAATAATGTATTCACATAAGCCATTAATTTTTTTAATAAACACATCCAATAAATATTTCTCATATATCTACAAAACTATTCAACTTATAGAAGAAAATCATCAAAAAATATTTAGAAAAATGAAAGAAAAATTAATATTACAACCCATATTTTTTAATAACTTTTGATAAAATAAACCTTTTAAAATTGATATTTTATCGATAAAAATTAATCAAAGAAACCTAAAATATAAAATAACCATAAAAAATTCTTGAGGAAATCTAACATTGTCTTCACATTTGATCTCTTATAACCTGCATATGCACCTTCATGACTAATAAAATACATTAAAAAATTAAAATTAACACCATAATATATATATGTTCATATGTTCAAATTCATTAAAATATTCAATATGGTGCATTAAAAGAAGCTTTTCCAAGACACAACCATAAAATAGTGACTAAGAGAGAAAATAGGAGAAATTTTATGAAATAACTCCTTTAATTTGGAATTTAAGTATAATTGCATGATCTCTATGTGGTTCCCAAACTTAAAAAAATATTCAAAATTCATGTAGCATTTCAAACTAAGGCTTCTAAGATTCTCTAACTGGCATGCAAGATTCAAATTAAACTTTGGAATTAAACTTAAATTTTTATATCACATGATTTTGTAGATTAATAGTTTAAATTTTCATTAAAAGGTGAAATAAAAATTTGAACTCTTGACTCCTCTTCAATCCAAATTTTAAAATATCTCCATCTAAGTATTTTGCATGGAAAATATCTCCAATCCAACTAAAGAAAACATATAATTTTAGAACAAAAAAAATAATATACACACATAATAAAATATTACATAGTGTTTTACCATGGGAAATCCTTTCAAGAAAAAATTCAACCTCTGATTCTTGAACTAATTGTATTACCATCAATTATAATGCTTAAAATACAATAGTGGACTAATGCCCTCATAAGATCACATAAACATTAGTTATTCTAGCGATATTTTTATTCTATAATAGTACTTGTAGTATAACATGATAATACCTCCAATACAAGAACTTGATATATAAGATAAAAATAAACCACAAACTATCCATGGCATTTATATTGATGTGCTAAAGACCATGGGTTGTAGGAACCCAAATTCATGCATGATTATAATGGAAAAAAATAATATGATCCATTGAAAATTAATTAGCAACTTCTTGTTATCTCTTAAAGTTGCACCCTAGCTAAGCTGCAGAACTTAGCACTTTAGAAAAACATGGAAACACTCCTAGGCTATGGGTCACCTATAACTTGGAGTGAATCTCCAGATAAGGTTGGCTCCTAGTTGGTTATCACCTAAAGCTAATCTACTCTACTGATTTGATAGGGAAAAGGGTAGCAAGAAATACATAACTTAAAATTGAAAATCGAAAATAAGGGTGATACACCAAACTGAAAAGGACTATGAAACACAAAATTTCATACAATTGCTTGCAATAACATAAGCTAAAGATGCACAACCTATTATTGTATGTCTTTGCATAAATATTTCACAAAAAAGTCCTAGAACTCAAACTTCTAGTAGGAAGATATCTTCACAACTAAAAGTTATTTTGCATTTCAAGACACAAGTTGCAACCTACATTGACACACTTTTTGCATAAAGGTATCAAGAAACAAGAGACAAAGTTAAAAGGAAATAATCAATACCTCATAGATAACCTGATCAATCACTTAGGAACACACAATAATGAAGAGAATAAGTAGGAAAAATCTCATATCAATTGCAACCAAGGTTCTCACTATATTTCATATCCAAAAGACTTACAAAAATATGCCAAAATTTGTCCAAGGACTGAAAAGTCACTAAGTCCAAAAACTGCACACTCAGATATAACTACAAAAGAGTCAACAAAGTGACTATATCCATCAAATCCCTCCAAAAACCCACCAAAAGAAGAACTGAAAATTGATTGGGGTCAGATGCCCCCAAAAATCCAAGAATCTAGCAACCCAATCTCCTCCAAAAGATCTCCCATGTGTGGAAAAAGCTAAGTTTGACCATGCCAAGCATTAAAGCCTACAAAACTACCCCCTAGATGCTATCATAACCTCCAACCAAGTGATTGAAAGCCCCCATATGCTCTCCACATGTCGATTAACTACCTCAAACCAACTCCACTATTTTTGCAACCATGATGAATCCTCCAAGTTACAAGTCATAAGTAAGGTACGTGCTCAACTTTGCACCTAAAATAACATTTTTGACTTAATGATTTATAATTTCATCGTTCAAGTCAAATATGCTTTAAAAATTTTAAATTCAATGCAAAGTTACATGTCCTTAATTCAAACTTACATAGGTCAAAGCAAAATATACAAATCATAAGACTTATAGTCTTAGCCCACAGTGCATATATTAGTCCACGGTGCATATATTAGTCTCCATGTATTTTTAAAAACTATGGAAAAAATGCCATTTGGGCTATCGACATGATAGGGTTATGAAAACCCTAACAAACAAAAGAAAGGAAAAATGAAAAAAACATTCATTTCATTTTGCTCTCAATGCTTCTGGAGGAAGTCATCGACACCATAGGGTTTCTGCAGAGTTTTCCATGGTGGATTTTCTAGTCTCAAAGGGGATTTCCCTTACAATTTCTTCGAAACAATGACCTCTCATGCTTGGGTAAGCAATTTTATGTCACTTGGTTTGGATTCTCTGAAGGGAAAGATGCTTGAATCAAGCCATCTTTGCAGAAAAAATGAATTATATATTCATATCTTGTGTTTTCTTTACATTCTCCACACATTTACTAAAAAATTACTTACTTTTCTTGAAAAGAAACCATGGTTCTGGTTCTTTAGGCCGTGGCCATACACCTGTATTTCACTTTTTTGAAAGTTTGTTGAAAGCTCGAACCTCTCTCTATCTTCTGTATTTCTAATTTATTAATATTAAACCCCAAGTGGGTTCGAATGTATGTGAAAAAAGATGCGTTTTCACATATAGACTCCATTTTCCTTTCTCTTTTCAATGGTCATGACCATATTTATTACATAGGTATTAAAAATGCTATTGGGTAGCCAAAAACCCAAGCCTTTTCTTATTAAAAGAAACTTTGCATACATTTTGTTCTTCTCTGGAAAACGACCGTGGCTCGGCCCCTATTCATATTATGGGTTTTCCTGTATGCATTCCATGCATTTATCTTCTTTCACTTGGAATTTTGTGGTTTTGTAGATGGTAAAGAAGAACCCCATACTCGTTATGGTCACGGCCTCTCTCATTCTGTAGATATTTCTTAATTCTGGGTTAAGAAAGCCCACATTCCATTTCATAAAAATCCTCTCCACCTTTTGACTCCAAACTCCATTCTGATGGTTTGGTTCCATTTCCAGATTTATATGAGAACTAGCTCAAGGGCTTTTTGGGTTCTCTTGATCATTTGCTACAAATGCTATAGGGTTTTGACATTAACCCTAGCTTTGTATTTTATACACCATGGTTAATTTCATTTGAGGTTTGGAACCCCAAATATACTTTCTTCTCTTTTACCCTCACATGTGACTTGCCTTTGTTATAGACAAGCTTCATAATAAGCTTGCTCACATGTTGTGACCATACGAGGGTTTTATTAATCTGTGCACATTTTATATGTATAGAGCAATCCCTCTTTTCCTATGGTAGATTCTTACAAAACCCTACCTAAAACCCTTTGTTGCCTGATATTGTGAGCTCTACTTTTCAATTACCAATGAATGATCATTATGATTTGAACAAAGAATATACTTTGTTCCTGATTTATACTTGCTTATCATTGACTTTCAAATACATTTCCTTGTTTCAATGTACCAGAACAACAGTGGTGTAATATGCTTTTGATACTTAAAATGCAAATGTATTAATGATGACCCTAAGTCTTCATTGTCTTAGTTCAGTTGACTCAAGTAACTTAGGAAAGTTACTTAATGCTTATGTTGGAAACAAGCAACACTGAGAGGGGGGGGTGTTGTGAAAAAACTCAACTTTATTATTCTGTCATTTAACTTACTTAACCATTCAACAAAAGAAACATGCATCAAAAAAAAGAAAATAATCACAACACCATAACACCAAAATTTTTACGTGGAAACCATGTTAGGGGAAAAACCATGGTGGATGGCCAATCCACAATATAATATGAGTATACCCAAAATGAAAAGTACAAGATGGGAATGCACTTGCATTCAGGCTCACTGCCTAGAGCTCACTTCTCATAAAGGATAGGATCACTACCCTACAATGATTTGGAATAGATCCAAAAGAGTGAACTGATGAAACAACATCCAAAATGCCTGATTATAGCTTTGATTAAGCTTTGTAGATAATCGGTTGTCCTTCTAATTGATTCAACAATTCTTCTATGCTCTACATAACTTGCACTACAAAAGTCTTAATGCACAGGTGAAACTGTGCATAATCGCCTAATCACTGTTCCTGATGATCGCAACACACCACCACTTCATATATCTCTCACAAAATGAATTATTGATCTCATTCTTATATCCGCTAACAAGGATTTCATTTCTATATGTTGGTTTTTAAACAAAATATAATATTCTCCCACATGTCGGCTAAAATCACCACTTGGAATTAATGCGTACCCACACAAGTCAGCTAGACTATAGTAGGGACCCAAATCAAAATTCCAAACACAAGAAATAGTTGAAACAACTACTCCTTATACATCTGTGACATGATATATACACCAGGTTGGCCATAATGAGAAAATAGACAAAAACATCCTATCGAACCTCCAAGCTCGTACAAGGACTGATGCAACACCCTAAAATTTAGTAATAAGATAATTTACATGATCAACAAGCAATCCTAGGGATCCACAACTCAAAACAATGATCCAATGAAGTAGACAGATTAACTGATTGACCGGATACTCTGTTCTTCAAGTATTTTGTCGGTAGCACACAATATTACACTTTATCTGTCCGTATGACTAGATGTTGATCTATGGACCATGGAAATGACTTCAGTTGCCATCAATGACAACACTAGAAGCCATATTCCAAAAAATTATGTAAAATCCATCTCATGATGTTTTTATCACTATCCTTCAAAAGTAATACTTCTAATGCATTGATTTTTTTTTTTAAATATATTGTTGTTTGGAACAACATGTTGGCATAATGACCTTTGAAAATATGCTTCATTTCACTTGTCATTGATAACTACTCCCTCTAGATAACTTATACAATCTCTGACAACAGTTGATGAAAATTTCTACCTCATAACATGATGACTATCAGAAACACATGTTTCACACGATACTTTGCAATATGTTTTAATACAATGATATTGTATGCATCCTTAATGATTTTCTTGAACAAGTATATGTCACTTATGACAATGAAAAACATCTCACTATCACAAATGATGTGTGCTTTCTTGAGTAAACCATAAGGAGATGAAATACCTTTCCATACCCCTTTAAAGCACAATAAAACATGTTGGGCTCAACCCTTGTGGGAGCCACATTTTATCCCACATGCTATAATCAGATAAAGAAAAATAGTAACAAGTATTTTTCCTATACCTGTACAAGAAGAAAACATGTTAGATAAAACCAAACATATGATAGGTGTGTTTGATAACTCTCTTGTTTTCCTGGAAATCTATGATATGCTTGGCTATTTGAATGCACATGAGGATTAGTTTATATGCTTATAGATGTATGCACATATTTTAACTGGTGACCCTTCATTGCTCTAATAATACTTTTCTTACAGATGCAGGGGACCTAGGAGTAGCAAGGAGAGCACCAAATGGAAGAAAAAAAAGCGAGAGGGAATGAAGATGGTGTAGAACAAAGCAACCAGGATTTTCCATTTAGGAAATGATGCGTCCCCTTTCACTTTATGCACATTCTTTCTCTTTTGAATCTATAAATGTATGATTTTTTCCATTATATACATTTTGATAGTTAGTCTCACAACTTGTGTGGGACACCCTTCATTTTTATTATAATAAAGACTACATTTATTTTGAAAATATTGTGCACTTCTCCTATGTTATATGAATCTGCATAATGCAATGTAGTATTGTAGTCTTCTGATTTTGTTGATGCACATGAATGTGACATAACAGATTTAAAATGTACCCTCTTTTCACTTGTAAAATATAAACACTACTTGTTTGGGCTATTAGCAAAAATAGGTAACATTTTTGGTGACATCTGCTATATGTTTGCCTGCTAAACATCCTGACCAGTTGCTTGAATCTATCCATTGGGCACTGAGTCACCTAAAAGCTAACACAACTTGAAAACAGTCCTCAACAATATTGTAACTCACTAGATCAGTGCATGATACCTTGGAAACTTATTCAAACACCAAAAATTCAGAAGGAAAACTACCTAACTGTGTTGAACATCACTTAGGGGAAGTGAAAAATTGCATCTAAACTATGGTGCAACATCACTTATTGAAAACAAAACTCCTAATCTAACATGTACAATGCATATCAAACCTCAAAACACTATTTGAGGTGTATCCCATTAACTGGGATAGGTAGAATTTCTCCATCCATCTTTGATAACTAGAATGCATTGTGCTCCTTGCATTCTATAATAAAAAATGGGCCACTCCACATGTTGTCAAACTTGGAGTGCTTTCCTGGCCTTCTTTTCAATTCATCCCATTTGAGCACTACATCACCCTCTCTGAAGACTATGGGTGTTGCTTTCTTATCAAAGACTCTTTTTGTTTGGAGTTGATGATACTCCAAGGACTTCATTTCCTTATCTCTTATCTCTTCTAGCTCCATGAGCTGGGCATACCTAATTTCCATTGGTTCCTTTTCCTCAAACATCTCTAGCTAGTGCATAATATCAAGAGTTGGAAGCTCCACAGATAAAGACAGTCTTGCCTCCTTACCATAAACCAACACAAATGGGGAGTTCCCAATGGACCTTTTAGGAGTTATTCTATCCATCCAAAAGGTAGATTTCAACTTGGTGTTCCAAGTTCTCTGATTATCCTCCATGATTCTTTTAATGATCCTTATCAGGTTCTTATTTGTTGATTTTTCCAAACCATTACCCTATGGGTAATAATTTGATGATGTATTCAAATGGATGTCATTCCTAATAACCCAATCACTTACTCTAAATCCAAAAAATGATAAAGCATTATTTGAAATGATTGATTCAAGTACTCGAAACCTGGTTACTAAATCATCATAAAAGTTTAAAACAACACTTCCATTAGCTTCTTTTAAAGCCACTGCCTCCACCATCTTGTAAAGTAATCAGTTGAAATAAGTACCCACTTGTGACTTGCACTTGAAGGTGGGTTGATGGGTCCTATAAAATCAATGCCCCATCTCATGAAGGGTTGTTCCACTTGAATTGGCTGCAAGGGTAAAGCTGACAACCTCTCTTTGCCTGCAAAAATGGCACATTTTACACATTTCCTTTCCCAAGCATGGGAATTCTTAAATAATCTTGGCCAATAGTAGCCAGCTCTCATTACCTTCCATGCAGTAGTTCTCAGGGAAAAATGACCCCCAATAGTTCCATCATGGAACTCATGAAGCACTTTATCTACCTGATCATGGTCAATACACCTTAACAACACACCATTAAGGTCTTTTATGAAAATAACATTATCAACCAACACATAGGGAATAGACTGCAATCTGAAATATCTTCTCTTAGCCTTATCTAAACCTGGTGGACACTCACCAGTTTGTAAGAAACAATTTATATATATCACATACCCAACTTGCACCCAATGTAGGTGCAACATTCTGAGGCTCATCATTAGTGACCAAAACAGTCTTTGTTTCTGTCTTTTCCTCACTTTCAGACCTTGTAGCTAGTTGTTCACACAACCCTTTACCCCTTACAAGCTTGGTTATCTTTATGTCTATATCATACTCCATTACCTTTGTAATCCACCCAGCTATCTTTTCATTCAGGTCCTTTCTTAATAGAAAATCCTTCACGCTAGGGTGAACAACCATTAGATGTATCTTATTATTAGAAATTAGAGGCTTAAAAAATTTCAGACTTCTAATAACAAGTACATGCTTCTCAACAAAAGTATACCTTTGTTCATAATACTCTAAACCTTGACTGAAAAAGGCAATGGGTTATTTTAAACCATCATCGTTTTGTTGTACCAACATTGCAGAAATGGTATCTATGCTACCAAAAGCATACAAAATAAAGTCTTTTGAAAAGTTTGGATTTCCCAGAGTAGGAGTTGTTGATAAGGCCTCCTTCATAACTTCAAAAATTCACTTGGCCTCTCTGGTCCAACTGAAACTTGCATTTTTCTTCAACATAGTAGTTGGTGGTTTCAAAAGATTTGCAACATCTGGAATAAACCTTCTCAAAAAATTAATTATGCCCAAAAAAATTTGTAGCCCCTTTTTATGATTGGGTAAAGGAAAGGATAAGATAGCACTTACTCTCTCTGGATCAATGGTGATCCCTTGTTTTGACACACTACTGAATTTGACACCATTTTTTGATGGACGTTCGTCGATCGTTCAACAAATCTTTGTCAAAAAAGTGACGAAATGATGAAAACATTTTCGTCGTTGTTTTTTTGTCGAAAGGCCGACAACAAATTAAACGTCAAAATAATGACATAGATTCGTCGGTCGTTGGAATCATAAAATGACTCGGATGTTCGTCGTAATATTGACAAAAACTTCGTATATCCACCGACGAATCACACCAGAAGTTCGTCGCCATTTCGACGAAATGGGAAAGGAGTAGCATCGAAACAACACCAGAAGCTTGTCGCAATTTCAACGAAATGGGGAAGGAGTAGCGTCAAAACAACACTAGAATTTTTTCGCCATTTCGACGAAATGGGCGAGTAGCATCGAAACAATAACAAAAGTTTGTTGAAATTGCGATGAAATGGGCAAGGAGTAGCGTCGAAACAACAACAAAAGTTCATTGAAAGTGCGATGAAATGGGCAAGGAGTTATGACGAAGCCTTCGTTGCAGCTATAGCAACTTTGTCAGACCTTTTCGGTGATTCGTCGGTGGTTTTCATCGAAATTGCGACGAAACAATGCAATTTTTAAAACAAAAAAATATTCATTGAAATGTACCATCGCGGAGACTGGTGACTGATCATACATATGAACTGCAAGATGCATAGATGCACAGAAAAAGAATTACACTTAAGATGACTGATCATACATACAGACTGCAAGATGCATAGAAAAAGCATTACACTTGAGAACAACCAAGGGCTAACAAGGGAAGGAGTTAAGAAACGTCTGGATTGAAGAGAAAATGTGTAGGGAAAATGCTGAGCAGTGTCAAGAGAAAAGAGCTTATAGAACATATTCTTGACCTAATCAAGCTCTTGAACAACTTAAACAAAATTAAAATACTAACACATACATGAGACATGTAATGAACTTCCAATATCTACTATCTTTTTCATTAATGCAGAGGTAGGTAAAGGAGAAATAATTATAATTGTAACACTATTCATAGTCTAGTAAATTATGTTTGTAATTTGTGTTCAATGGACCTCAGTTTTATCATTATACTGCCCATCTAATAAAATATTTTAATCCAGGGTTCAACTATCTCATATCTAAAGAAGCACCTTCAATTAACCATTTAAAGTACTATAAAATAAGGTAAGACTTTTACTTGAGAAAGATTGGGTACACTTGTAGGATTAAAGTTCTAGCAATCATTAGGATTTATTGGCACACAAACACAACCTGCAACATATGAAGTAATGGATTACTACAAGTTAGTGAAATGGTCCTTAATCTGTGAGTGGTTTGCAAATTGATTGGTAGAAAATAAAGTTACAAATAGATCTACATGAAAAATTATGAGGACAATCTATTGTAATCATCAAAACAGATGAAAAGTGCAAAGGAAAGAGTTGAGCTACATCTTTAGAGCCTAAAAAAAACACATGCAAGAAACATAAAAAAAAGAACAAACCAATTTTTGGATGAATAAAAAATGGTGCCTTCAGCAAGTGATTCATATGCTTTCACACTTGACACAGGACATTAAGAAGATTTTAGTCTTCCTCTGTGAAATTAACTACTTACAAAATAAACCCAAAAACCAATATTATATACCTCCATGTCTAGCCGAGGGTAGGTATAAGAGAGAAAAATTTCTTCAATGCAATGCCAAAAAATATCAATGTGTGTGTAGGTTTGTATTACTCAAAATATCATTTCACTGCCTAAGGAAAAATACCAAAGTGATGTTTTAAATTTCAATCTTCACATAGGCTCCCTTATTGCTACACATGCATATACAAGAATTATTCGAGCTCTAAACTATTGAAATATTAAGAATTTAATTAGCTATAAGATGGAAAGTTGTTGTTTAGACATAATCCATCATCTTTTACATATCTTTATTCACTCCTAGCGCTTCAAATAAATTTGTGTAAATGATACAGAAATGTGAATCTTTTATGACAAAGAGAATTCTTAAAAGGAGGGGGGAGAGAGAAAAGGGTAGGGGGCAAGAGAATGCTTGAATGTATAGCAAAGTATAAAATTTTGATCATTATAACAATGAAACAAATCTTAAGTTTGAAGCATTAATATCATTTACAACATTTATGATCAAGAATGAATGTAAGTAGAGAAACTTTTGCATACCTGCAGATGGTACAAAATTTCATGGTTAAGTGAAGCCTCCCATCAAGAACAAGATCCAAATATGGTGTATCTATCTCAATAGAGCCTCTAAACCCTTCAGAGTGTCAATTTTTCCACTAACCTATTATGCACAAAAGTCAAATTTTAGAGTTATGTCACCACTAAAAATAGAAGAAACAGAGCTTTGAAACCAAATCCACACACAACACAATGTGGTATTCATACAAAGCCATACAAGCTAAACTCGAGAACATTGGAATGGAAACAACTTCAAATTATGATCGCGAGCATGGATTGGAATTATAAAGAATCATTTTTCTGCCACCATAGTGAAAGTTCGCACTTTCTTTCATCTTTGCATATTGGTTTGATCTTCCAAATGATGCATTTCTTATATTGAAAAGTTCATTACCTTATTGAGCTTCTCTTTGTTTTGAGTATAGTTTAATATTCTCTACTTAACAAGGCCAACCACGTGACAGTGGAAGCTCATTTGGCCCTCCCCCCCTCACATCACTCTCAATTCCCCATACCCAATCATATAACATTAATCATTCATTCATCCATTAATAACATATAACATTCATTCATTCATCCATTAATAACATATAAGATTCATTCATTCATCCATTAATAATATATAACATTCATTCATCCATTAATAACATAAAACATTCATTCATTAACATATAACATTCATTAATTAACATATTCACATTCATTCATTAACATATAATATTCATTCTTTTAGTTTTTACATATTATCAAAAATATGGTTGTCATGATATGATTACAATCACTTTTTTTTTTGTTTCTTTCTTAAAGCTACAAAAATCTGAAGTGGAGTATCATTTTCTAAATCAATATATGTCCCCCTTTAGTTGTTCTACCTTCTTCTCATGATCTTAATGTATGCCTAGTCGTCTGCTCATGACGTGGACGCCGTTGCAAGGGGGGGTCTGCTGCAATAAGAAAGAAATGTTAAACTGATATGTTTTATTATTATTGTTACAAGTATTTCATTAATTAAAAGAACATTAGAGTGGTTCTCTTTATCTGATGGGTCCACATCATGTTCTTGAACTTTTGTTATAGACTCATGCTCAACATGTTGAACACCCTCTAAATCCTGATCTGCAGTTGAAACATGGAAGGTTACATTAATTAATACACCAATTGAAATTAAATATGTTTAAGAGAACATGAGAGTGGTCCTCTTTACCTGATGGGGCCACATCATGTTCCTGATCATGCTCAACACGTTGATCACACTCTACATTCTCTAAAGTTGAAACACGAAAGGTTACATTAATTAATACAACAATTGCAATTAAATATGTTTAAAAGAACTTTAGAGTGGTCCTCTTTACCTGATGGGGCCACATCATATTCCTGATCTTCTCTAGCCTGATCATGCTCAACATGTTGATCACGCTCTACATGCTCTAAAGTATCGAGATGCACACCATGACCTTCATCTGGACGTTCTGCTCAACCCTCACTAGGCTGCATTCCAATGTCATGTGTAGTATTATCATTACTTGAATGTTTAAAAAAAATAGGAATGTAATTACTTTATGTTGGAAATTAATATTGGAAATTAATATTGAATAGATTGCACAAGTATTCAATTTTAAATAAAATTTATTGATTTTATTTACCTGCGTGTCGGATGTAGTGGAAGGTTGTGTTTGCCCAGTCAAGACTCTTAGGCACTCAGCCACGGCTCCATAGCCTTGATGGAAGGCAATCTTCAGGTCATCTTCTGTGGGAACTCTGTTGAATTTAGAGCCCTACATTTTTGCATAAGATCATGAATTTTTCTTCTATGGTGTGATAAAACCAAAATTGTTTTCAATTTATTATTTGGATACTATATTTCATTTATTGATACTTATAATTCGTGCGGCTAATTTCATATAACCCCTAGAGCCAAGTTTGTGTTGCTCATGTTTTTCTAGTCTTGCCTTTGTTGCCTTCGATGTTTCGAGCAGCCTATGATAAGTTTGAAATACGTTAGATTATGTAAAAAGAAAGAGTAATCAATATATAAATACATTGTTGATAGTATCACATACCTTGCTTGGCCCGGTGGTGTCTTTCCTTTTTTCTTTTCAGCCTTCTCCTTTCCATCTGACACCAGGTCCTTCCACTCCCTCTCTGGAATCATGGGAGGATGCTCGTACTTTTTTTTCTTCTCTAAATGTGACCTATATTGGTCCCTTGCATACTTTAGATAGGTACCAACTTTCTTAAGGACCTTGGTTTGGTTGAATGTTTTACCACCAAACAACACAACTAAACGGTTAATGAGCTCATCTTTTAAATCTTGATTTTGGGAATTCCACCGTGTACGTATGGTGGGCCCGAAGAGCTCCAATATAATATCAATTAGATGTTTATAAAAAACATCATTTCCTGCAAAATGATCCTGGGATCAATAGTCTAAAAAGAGTGATCAATAAGTAAATTTCAATTGGATTATATATAATAATAATTTTTTTTTTTTAAAGTACCTGGGACCTTCTCTATCTTTATGGGAACGAAATCCTCGGTCACCACAAGTGTGACCAACAATGTTCCCGTACTAGTAATACGAGAAGATCCAGGAAATGCTGCTAAAACATCACCAATACTAGTGGCCTCTGCATCCTCGGGTACATGTCCTGATGCATTTCTGGCATGTGTTCACTACCAGAGGGTGCATTAACGGATGCTTGCATAGTATGTGTTGTCAACACTTTAGACGACAATATAGGTACGGATGATGGGGTCAGATGATGTGATGTATGCGTAGGAAGATCAGGATGGACACTTGTAGCAACCCCTACTCCTCGAGCAACACTTGCAGTACCTTGATCATGGCTAGGAGCATCATGAGGAGGAAAATAACCCTATAAAAACAACACATTTTAGTTCATGACATAAAAGAGTACAAAATATAAAACCATGAATGAACTTATGTTATAATTAAAGACCTCATGACAGCTTACTTGTAAGTTTTGTAATCTCTCAGTCAATATTTTAACCCTCTCTCTTATCTCATCTATTTGAGGCACTATGAACATCAGCTTAACCATTTCTTCATTGTATTTTTTTTGGATCTTCTTTATCGTATCGAGAGGGTTTGCTGAATAAGCGATGTCATCATCACAAAATATTTATTGCACCTCACAATGGATGCTCTCCTCTACTGCTGGTGCCTTTCCCCGATCAGTCAACTGTAACAAGACTATTAAAAACATTATCAAAATTAACCCAAAAAACTTATGAAAAAAACATAATAATAAAATATTTTGCTCGTATCTAATTTGTACAATTACTATGAGGTAAACTTGTCAGGTAGAAGCGCCTAAAGATACATCATGATTTGTGCTCTGGGTCAGAGCCTTCTCCGTAGGATCAATGTCCCCCTGTGACAAAAAATAAATATAAAAAAACATTACCAAATGAAACCAATAGACTTAAGTGGAAAAAAAAAATATAAGAATAAAATGGTATATTGGAGTCATTAATTGGAGTATTAAATGGTATATATAGTACATACCACCCCCATAGTATAATCGGTGGTTTGTAACTAAGTGATTCAAATTGTAATCGATTAGCAACTCTTCCTCTACAGTTATTGATTTTATCAGACATACGAATACACAGTTTCCCTCACGCGCGTCAAATATTCAATTCGGTTGCTTATTTGTTGACCCAAGTCATGTACTATTTATAAACCCTGCAATATTCCCCGATGCTTTTGGCCCTCCGTCAATGTACATAGCCACTCCTTTATTTTGATCCTTATCTTTTAGCTATATATAATTTTTCAGTTGACAAAGTGCATGTACTCTACGAGGTACTTCGTGGGTATATCAAACCACCGGTGATCCAATCTTTTGTAACTGTATTAGGGTCCAACATAATCTACTACATCTAATAACTTTTTCGCATTAGACCTCTATGTCGCCCATGCAAAATAGGCCTAAACCATGTAATGACGATGGTGCTAAGGCGCTATATCCTCCTCGCTGCTGACACAAAAATCAAGAGCTTGAGGGAAGTTCCCTTTGCACCCCATTGCTCTTAGATGTTTGTAATTCAAGGGCACCCTGGGGCCACCTATGTTCTCATCATCATAAGAACATGACCTCCCTTTAGCAAGAAAAAAATCCATGTGTTTACAAAAATTTCTTCTAATCTTTTGACCTCTAGTTGATATCCCTCTTTTAGACATACATGTCTCGCTTTCCTCTTCTCTCTTTCCTAAATTTCTCATTTCGAGGAAGATAGATCCGACTAAATACCTATATTTGGTGGTAAATTGCATTCATGGAGGATGTTGGATGAAGTTATTTCATGGTGATGTGATCCCAAGGTGACATTATGATTAATCTATCATTTCATCGCTAGAATTTCACAGGTTATAAGGTAATCAAGTCTTGATAGATTGCAAGCTATTGTTACTACCATCCAAATGTGTCCATCACAAATCTAATCTACTTAACGTTTTAACTCCCAAACTTTGTAACAAGTGTTAAATGTGACTATGGTCCGCCAGTTACACAACCAAGGCCTCAAATATGGTCTCTAATTGTAATCAAAGGACTTTTTCTCTTCATTCAAGTAAATAAACTTCAAGGGAAACACCACCAAGTGGTTTATTGGACACCTACATGACTAAAAATAGCAGAAAATTTACATTTAATTTCCATATGTGTAAGTGGTTAATGGGGAGGGAGTGTTTACTAGGCCTGGTTAAGTCATCATAAGTTTACGTTGGGCAATAATTTTTTTTAAGTCATATTAAATCTTCCTATGTCTAATTGCTAGGAGACTTTTGGTATGTTTTAAGGTAGGATGATTGATGAAAGATCCCAAAGACTAGCCTTTCTCCATGGTATCCAAGTACACATGTTAGTGGTCTTCTATTATATGGTTGGACATGATTTAAAGAACTTAGCTAGGAATTATTCATTTAACCTAAGGTTTCCTCATAATGCCATCATTGGAAAAGTATGATCAAATTCTTCTTTTATGAAGAATTGGTCTATGTGCCTCTAGTAATCACTATAAATGTTTGTAAGAATAAAATGACTAATTGGATCAGGTAGGAGAGAATCAACTTTGAGTTCTTCAAACATTATATTCCTCTATTAATAATTTTTAAGGGTTGTGTGTGGAGGAGGTTATCACTACCAAGAAGGGAGGAGACCTTTCCTTGTATTCTTTTATAATTTTCATTATTCTTATTTATTTTACACTTAAATTTACAAATACATACATATATGCATTTTGTCGCTTTCATTTATTTCATGCAGTTTACTAGTTTGATCATTTCATATTATATGTAAGAAGATGCAGGAATTTCAATATAATAATTTATGGATATGTTGTATCTATAGCACTACAAAACCATATATGCTCTTTGCATTTACACTCCCTGTGCATTTAG
>VDFB02087735.1:0-12945 GCA_007258455.2 Sequoia sempervirens | reverse complement strand
CCACTTAAGCCCCCTTTTTGGGAACCATCTTGGTGCACTTACCCAGCCTGCTTTGGAGAATTATGACATTCTTCAGGGCTCAAACATGGTTGGAGGTATTTTATGTAGACAACATCTACTTTTTGATAGGTGTTTTACTTTGTTACTCTGATGCAGGAGCATCCATGGTCAAAGGGATATCTTCATCAATTTTAATTTTTATTTTCCTATGGTTTGATAATTATTTAGTTGGAGAAATAAATTAAAATATTAGGCCAAAAATTGTAATAAATAATTGGTCTTTTATTTTAATATTGCTAAATTTTCGAGTGGAGATTGTCTAGGTGGCAGTGTTGAACTTGAGCTTTAAAAAAAAGGGCAATCTTGGAATGGATTTTCTTGGGAGTTACAAATTTTTAAAAATCAATTAAATCCTCATAAATTGTAATAATGGAGATCTTGCATGCCCAAGTTGAGTTGGCAGTTACTTTTCTAATTGGGTCCCTATTTTCTAGGAGTTGGAATCTTGCATGTTGTTGCATGTCTAAAGTCGTATCTATGAGACCCAGTTTTAGTAAAATGGGCATAATTTTCTCATATGGTAACGAAATTAAGAATTTCAAAATGATTTGGAAAGCTGAAAAGAAGGGGCACCAAACCCAGAAATTGTTTGAGGAGTTTCAGAAAAAAGATAGATCATTGATAGGCAGAAAGTGACGGGTTTTCTTGGTGGTTTTGTGGAGGTTGTTTTGAGAAACTAATGGCGGTTTCTTCTCACACAACTTCTATGTATTGATGCTGCTCATTTGGAGAAGGGGGATTTGGAGAGTTAGTGGTTGAATATCCAGATATTGCTGGAATGATATTGAAAGTTTAAGTTGCAGATTTTTGTATGTGTGAAGCACATGTTGTATGTGAGCATATGAGCTCCATGATTGTGTAATTCAAATTCAAATTTGAAATCAATATATAGGTTGCATATTTCTCTTCCATATTTGTTGTTAATGTTTATTTGCAACCTTCTTGCATAGTGGTTAATGTGTGTGGTTTTAGATTTGAAAGGGGTGAGTTTTATCCCCCCCTGCTTCATACTCTGCTCAATGGCTCATGGATTACTAGATGATTGCCCTCATTAGTTCAATTTTTGGCTTCTCAGACTCCGGGCTCAATATGATAATTTAGTTTGTGATTCAATTCAGGATCTCTACAATGCAATACGTTTTCTTATTAGACATGATCTTTTTGAGCCACATGATGAACCTTTATTTTTTCCTCCTGTGGATCTAGATTCTTCTAAGGAAAGCACTACTTGATAATCTTTTCCAGTCTCAGCATCATACTTACATTTTTTGTATTTTGTCTTTAGTCCTTACTCCACTTGGGTCTTCTAGTTCTGCTAGCTCAATATCATGATAGTTCGTTTGTGATACCGAATTTTTTGGCTTCATCCTATTTTTTCTTGTAGCATTTGTGGTTTCTCTTGGGGTCTTGTTTTGCAGGTTTCATGGTTTCTCTTGGATGGCTTCTCTCCTCGACATCCTTAGTTTTGAAGTGGTTCTCTTTTGTTTCCTTTCAATATGTTGGTCTTTGTACAATTTGCTTCTTCTTTTGTAATGGGCTTACATGCCTCTTCTGATTTGTGGGGCTCTTATGGTTTCCCTTTTGTATTTGGCTTTTATGCCCTTGTATCTCTTTTGTTATGGTCTAGCTTGGCAAGTGCATGGCACTTGCTTCCTACCCTTAAATCACTCTTTGTAAACTTTCTTTTAAATTTTAATAAAATATTTTTAGTGGTTATGCCACTTTTTTTTTTTTAAATCATTATTAATGATGGATAATAGTAAAATAAAAATAATAAAAAATAATACCTAGAAAAAACCACCAATGTGGAAAGGAGAAAAGAAAAAATAGTAAATAAAATAGTCATATGCATGTTTATTGTTCAATACTTATTTTCATTTAATATTTTAAAAATTAGATAAAACAAAATAATTATAAATAAAATTTAAAATTAATGTGTATATATCAAATAGTTTAAAGATAGATTTATTTATTTATTTGTTTTTAGTAAATAATTTTGAAAAGTAAAATATTTTTTTTATTAAAAGTCAAAATTTATATTAATATATATACATGAAATAAAATAAAATAGTTTTTAATTAGATAAAATAATTCTTAATTAAATAAAATAACTCCTTTTCTTTTTATCTATTTATTTATTTAGATGTCAATGTGTAACATTAACAATTTGAATAAATATTAAAACTTAATAAATATATATTAAAAAAAGGTCTTGAAGTATATTTTATAATATATTGAAGCAAGTTTGTCTCTCAAATATCAACAAGTTGATAAATTAAGTCCATAAAGAACTAACCCCTATGATGGTACAAAGGATAAGCAAAAAAAGGTAGCATTGTACAAAAAAGATACAAAGTTTCCCAAAAGACTGGAGGATAAGGAAAAAACTAAACCCAAGAAAACCAAACCAACACACAACTCATAAATGAATAAAAAAAAACTAAACCAAACTAAACTAAGCCCCCAACCACCAACTCTATATCCATCTAGAGAATACTCCAAAACCCTTAACATCGTGTTCTAACCTTATGATTTATTACTTCAAAAATAGTGTTTAATTGTAGATCATTTTTCTCTATTAATAATTCTTAAAATATATAAATATATTAAAAAATTATTCAGTTTAATTCATATTGATTATATTTTTTAACAAAAGAAACACCATGAACCAAAACAAATTACCTATCAAAGTCAAGGTACTAGAATTTACACTTTTAGAACTAAAAAAATGAATTTTGCAAGAGATGACTAACATAATGATATTGTATTGATGTGAAAATATGATTAGTCTATTTTTAATAATTAAATTTTATTTATAACAAAAAGCGAGTTTCGTTTAAAGATAGTATATAATTATAATGATTAAATTCAATGAAGCTTGTAATAGTTAATGGATTGAGGTCAAGTGATTAAAGTATAAGGTTTTAATTTTGGAGATCCAAGTTGAAATTCTAATTGGTGACTCTTAGTCTTCCACTATTTAACTACTACTAGTAATTTTCATGTTACTCAAAGTGACATCTATTTTGGAATTCTAAGTGGTGACTCTTAGTCTTCCACTATTTAACTGTACTACTAGAAATTTTCATGTTACTCAAAATGACATCTATGGTGGAATTCTAAGTGGTGACACTTAGTCTTCCATTAACTTCTAGTAGTAATTTCAATGTTGCTCAAAGTGACATCTATGATAGAATTCTAAATGACTATTAATCTTCTACTATTTAACTTCTATTATTGATTTACCTATTTAAGACTTTGTAACAAAATAACATATTTGATATGACTTTGTAACAAAATATCTACTTTATATTAAACAAATAATATGTTTGAGAAAAACACACCTTTAGTCTCTTCTTAATAAGGGAGAAAAATTAAAAGTTTAAATGTCTAAAATAAATAATATAAATAATGAGTTAAATAATGAGTTAGTTAAAGTACTTAAAAGGTAGTATAAAAAAAAATATAAAAAAAGTTAAAACTTTAAAAAAAATAAAAAAAATCCGTGTATATTATTTTTTAATGATTTTGAATACTTAAATATTAGAAGTATGTGCCGTTTGCATTAACTTTTGAGGATTGGGAGGGTTCTATTTAAGTATCAAATATTTTAAAATTAATTAATTAGTAACAATTTTATATTCTATATAAGTATAAAAATAATTATTATTATTTTATTTAAATTTATTTTTTAAAGAAATGGTAACATTAGATCTAAATTTAATGGTTATATAATTATATTTAAATATTTTAAGGTTAAACATAATCAAAATTTTAAAAATGTTATCACTTTAAAAAAAATTAGGTATATATTCAAAATAATACTATGTTAGCATAAGTTTTCCATAGTTCATGTTATATTTGCGAGAATGTTTTTGGGATAAATTGTGTGTATTTTTTGTGTGACACTTTATATTACACTCAACAATCCATCATCACGAAGAGGGAGAGTTAAGAGAAGGATTGCAAAAATGTCTTAAAGAGAGGGACTAGTGGGGAGGGGATAAATTGTGTGTATTTTTTGTTTTGACACTTTGGATTACACTCAACAATCCATCAACATGAAGAGAGAGAGTTAAGAGAAGGATTGCAAACAAAGTCTTAAAAAGAGAGGCTAGTGGGGAGGGGATAAATTGTGTGTATTTTTTGTGTCAACACTTCTTCGGATTACACTCAGCAATCCATAATCACGAAGAGGGAGAGTTAAGAAAAGGATTGCAAACAGAGTCTTAAAAAGAGGGGCTAGTGGGGAGGGGATAAATTGGGTGTATTTTTTGTTTCGACACTTCTTTGGATTACACTCAACAATCCATCATCACGAAGAGGGAGAGTTAAGAGAAGGATTGCAAACAAAGTCTTAAAAAGAGGGGCTAGTAGAAGTGAACCGGAAAACAAAAAACAAGTGTTAAGAGGATGGGTGAAGAGAGAAGGAAATTAATTAGAGACTTTGTCCGCAATCCCTATTTACTTTTCCTCTTCTTGATGATAGATTGTTAAATACAATCCAAATATCGATAAAAAATACACTCAGTCAAAACATTCTTGTAAATAATCTATACTTTAATATTTGAAGTGCAACTTGAAAGAGATAATTGCCCTTTGCCTTGAGAAGGGGGGTCGACCGTCAAATTTAGGTGAGAATGGCCCACCTGACGTGTCCAGGTTTGTCGTGAGTGATGACTGTGGAGTAACAGTTGATGTTGCGACTCCCTTGATGTCACATCCTCTTAACTCATACGGCGACGGAGCTCAGTAAACTGGCTCAAATTAATTGGTATACAGTGTACCCAGGCCGTATACCTGAGCCGCTGCCTTGTAATCATGTTCCGTCCCTTCGGTGAAACATTTGGACCTGTGGGTCAGCCCGTATTAAACAAAACTGTCCCATTATTCAGATATACGATAGATACCTATTACCTAAACATAAATAGATGCAGACAAGGATTCAGAGGAGTTTCACTTTTGCAGTAAATCTCCGAAGTGTCCCTCTCAGTCCTCGGTGTAGGGCAAAATGGGAGAGTCCACTGTGCAAGCGTCACTCTAAAGTTGACGGTGTATCAAAAACATATTAAAAATATCAGATTTCTACAGTATAGTGTATATTTTTTTATTAAAATTGTATGAGATTTGTCTCTATCAACGTTTCATCATACTTTGTGATGATTATCACGGAGTATGGTCTGAACGTTGATGGAGACAAGATGGAGACAAATCTCACACAGTTGAATTCAAAAAACTTACAAAAATTTGTTATTCTTTCCAAAATTTTAATTATTTATATTAAATAATATATAAATACCATAGTTGCATGAAGACCCGTCTTCAATACCTTGAGACATGTCTTGAGTATCAAACACGTTTCCCCATACCGGAAACTCGTGGGAGATGTCTCAATTTTTCATTTAAAAAGACCCAAAAAAAAAAACTTATGTTTCAACAAGTTTTCATATGAAAAGAAAAAACGAATCAACATTTCTAAATTTCAATATGTAGTATGAACTCTTTGACTCTTTGATATTTGTGTGTTTAAACTTTAAATTTAATGTATCAAATTTATAAATTATTAAATTTTTTTTTTTTTAAATGACATCTTTAAATACCCCATGTCTCCTATTTTCAAAAATAGGCGTACAAGTACCAATACCAATCTTTAGTACTAGTTTATAATTTATTATTTTTGGATTTTGATTGTGTTTGAGTTTTTTCATCAACGTTTCAGATCACACTCAGTGATCCATCATCAGGATGATAGAGAGCAAAAGGAGATAAAAGATGGTTAGATGCATACCCAATTTGCTTAAAAGGAAGAGAGGTGAGAAGTTGAGGGGATAGGACACAAAAATCAAGAAGAGAGAGATAAGAAACCAATGAGTTGGTTGAAAATTTTTAAATAATGAGAGGCAAAAATGAGAGAGAAAAGTAAGAAAGAAATTTAAAAAACCCATTATGAAAGAGAAAAGGAAAGAAAATTGAAAACTAAAGAAAGAGAGGACATCAACAAATAGAAAAACAATATATATAAAAAGTTGATTCTATAATATACATCTGCATATTGTATAAATAATGACTATATAATATACCTATGTATATTATATAATAGAAACAAAATACAATTAAATGACATTATAAACAAAAAGATCAAAAGTAAAGCGACAATATGCAAAAACCTTGCAAAAAGAAAGAAAGAGAAAGGAATTAAGCATCATTCTTAAAGAAATATAAGATAATATTAGAAAACCAAAAAACTTATATGATAATATTAAAAACAAGAAAATGAGGTTAAAAGAGATCCCATGAAAAGAATAAATTCAAAAACGGAATAAAATAAATTAAAAAGATTATACATCTGTATATTATATAAATAATGATTGTGCAATATACCTATGTATATTATTTAATAGAAACATAATACAATTAAATGACATTATAAACAAAAAAAATCAAAAGTAAAGTGACGAAATGCAAAAACCTTGCAAAAAGAATGAAAGAGAAAGGAACTAAGCTTCATACTTAAAAATAATATATGATAATATTAGAAAACCAAAAAAAATATATGATAAAATAAAAAAATAAAAAAATGAGGATATAAGAGAATAAAGTACAATAAGGAGATAAACCACAAATTACAAACTAAGAACACTAGTAAAATATTATATAAGGCACAAAAGAAACATAAAAGATAAAGACATAATGGGGTAAGTTTAAACAACACACTCTAAGTTTTGACTTGTTTAGGCGGTTCATCAGAAATCACATTTAGCTTCTCCAATATGATCCACCTATTAGTGTGATTTTAGATGAGACACATAAATAAATTAAAGCTTAGAGTGTGTTGTGTAAGTCAAAATACACAACACATAACAAGATTGAGATTAAAAATATGGACATACTTGATATCGAGGAATACCATTTGATCAGATCAACTTCCTAAACAAGGAATGACAGACAGCCATAAGACTACGAAAACTGGTTCATCTTAATTAGATAAGTCTCTCTATGTTTATTTTTGCTTGTTTGTTGTGTATTTGTTTTCTTTTCACCTAATTTCTGTGTTATATTGTTCTTTGTTAATTTTGGTGTTCTATAACCCATGGAATTTGTTTATCTGATCTGTTCAACTGTCTCTCTAGGTAAGAATTCAGACTCTTTCAAAAATCTGCGTTTTTACCTTAATAAAAAATAATCATAGAAAATGATGGTTGCTTATCAGAAAAATAATACAACTATTCATCCATCAAATTAAGGGTAAATGATAATGTATCACACCATCCAACAAAGTACAGATTCCATAGGTACAAATAGGCTGCAAAAAAGTAAACACATGTTAATTGTATCCGCTGCAAATTGCAGGTCCTCGAGATGTGTAAAAGTATTGTGATGGTAACAAGTCGTTAGTGACGTACTATACAGCATTGTTGTCAGTAGTAAATCCTGGACTCTCCATTTTCTTTTTAAACAGGGATACCTGCAGACTTTAATCCATCCTGTGACAATCTGTGGTTCTTGCATAACAGCTTGGTCTTGTTTTTAGTCTTTGTGAAATCTCATATGGCAGGCTTTTCTGTTTATGACCAGACAAGTCTGGATTCGGATTATCCATTATTGTATTTAATGGATGAACTGCTTGCCGAAATAACTAGTGGCACACTCTCTCCTGACCTGTGGTTGGAGCCCGATTCCACCCTTTGGACTGCATCCAATAATACGCATGAGTCATTTCACATTCTGGGAAACAACACTGCCTGCACTGTTTTGGAAACAAATGCATTGAAGCATCAGCCAAGAAACATTCAATCTTTTTGGGGATCACAGAATAATGAATATCCATTTGCATTCGACAGTGTACCTTCTGTTTTGGAGCATAATGAGAAAGAAAAGAGCCAGTGTGCTGAAAAAATCGCAATGTCAATCACCAAAACCTTGGGATCAGAAAATCGTGATGGTGAAGTCTTATTAGGCCATAGCATCGAATCCACTCCAGGTCGAAGGGCCAAGAGAAAAATTGACCAGCATGGCAACTCTCCTGTTGATAAGGTAACTGTGCCCAATTCTATTAAGAAGCAACCATTCAAAAGTATTACTGTTTTAGCTCTAGTTTTAGAGAACTTTCATAGCTTGAGTTGAGCTTTAAACATTATCGTTGCTGTTTCTAAATTAGATTGTGTGTTTTTCAGATTACATTCTGCAATTCATTCTTAGAATGATTAAAAATTTAAGGAAATAAAAAATATTCTAAAATCAAGTGTTTATGTATTTAAAATATTATTTTTGAAATCAACTGTGTATAGTTGGTATGAATTTTTCACAGTCTATCAAATTAGTTGTGCAAGCTGGTAGTTTAATTTTATATATTTTCCAATCAACATTTCGGATCATAATCAGTAATCTATTATTCTGTAGAACATTAATGGTAACTCGACTTTTTTTTAAAAAAATTGAAGGAGAACGAATGCAATCAATTTAAGAGCTCGAATGACCCTCAAGTGGGTTATGATAATAAAAAGAGTGAAACCCAATTGCCTCGGAAGAGTGTGAAGAAGGAACCCAACGATGAGGCTTTTAAGGATTATATACGCGTGAGAGCAAGAAGGGGACAGGCTACCGACAGCCATAGCCTTGCAGAAAGGGTACATAAAAGATTAATTCTCATCTTTTTCTTATATTTTGAAGATGGATTATATACACACTTAAAGTGTGATCTAAAATGATATATACATAAAAATTCTTTCCAATTTTGTAATTCTACCATTGTGTTCATTGCAGGTTAGAAGGGAAAAAATTACACAACGTATGAAAAGGTTACAGGAGCTTGTTCCAGGCTGCAGCCAGGTACAATTCCTTTGCTTTTTACCTCCGCACTTACACTCTTGAATTATGGCTCATTCTTGAATTATGGCTCATCATAAGGCCCCGTCATGTGATGTTATCAGGTTACAGGCAAGGCACAGATGCTTGATGAGATAATCAACTATGTTAAGTCTCTGCAGAGCGAAGTGAAGGTAATAAGAGTTAATATTAAGATTGTTTTTGAATTTACTGTGCATATTTTTCACGATCACACTTATTTTTTAATCAATACTAACTTTCAATCACACTCAATGATCATCATGAAGAAAGTTCTAGATTAGATTCTAATTACATTGTCATTACTATAACAAACCATTAATAATTTTGCAGTTTCTTTCCGAGAAGCTGGCGTTGGCGTCTATATTGCATTGCAGCTTTAACCCTGAAAATGACGGCAGCCAGCATGAAAAAGTAAGAATTAGTGTGCCCGTGTGACTGATTTACTTAACTTTATAAAAAAAAGCCATTTTTGACAGCAAGAGAAAAATTAAACCCTAAAATCAAATAACGTCCATTGTTTTATAACTTTCTTGCAGAGAAGTTAGTTTCCATTGAATCTTTTAAATTTGAAAGTACACAGCTATTACACTGTTTAGCAATTACAAAAGTTGTCTCTTTAAGTTTTTCTCAATTTTTATGGAGTCTCTGATGATATGTTATAACAATTTCAACAGATATACAGCCCCTCCAACCAGCTGTGACTTCATATGGAAGCGCTTGTAATGATTTTGAGCAAAGGGGAAGCGCAGCACAGCCACAAATACCTGCAATTTCTTTATATAAATAATTTCATATAAGAGTAATACTAATTAGAGAGAATTTAGATTTTCAGTCGTAGCATTTTAGGTTTCAGGTGAGGCAGTTCAAACTTGTAAAATTTGAGAGAGCTGCACTCAAGGAGATTAGCACTTCCCATTCAACTGGTACTCACCCACACTAGTATTTGTTAAAGGTATAAAATTTTCGCAGTCTATGATGATAATTTGTAAGATTTCTGGATCAGATTATTGTAACTTATTTTCTTTATCAACATTTCACCTTTTAATTTATTATCAGAATGAATAGTATTTATAATTTGAATTTTTAGGTTTTAAATAATAAAATAGTTTAATGATATTAAGTTTTCACAATTCATAATGTTCTTTGCGATTATTTTTAGTTTTGATTGTGTGAGAATTTTTGCGTCAACATTTTAGATCACACTCCGTGATCCGCGGATCAAATAAAATAGTTTCAAAATAAAATAAAATAACTTTTAAGTAAATAAAAAAGTTTCAAATTGATATCTCTAATTAATAGTAATCATGATGTTTTTATAATTTATAAAAATAAATTGGACTTTCTTGTGAAATCAACTGTGTTAACTTTCTAGATCAAGTGCCCATTGTTTTAGGGTTTTAGCTTTACCAGTTTCAACATCTCTTTCCATTTCATGGTTTTAGCTTTACCAGTATACAGATCTCTTATTTTGAGGAGCAAGCCATGTCTAATCTATCATTTCAAACTGCAACTTGTGTTGTAGTTGAGGAATTGAGTGGAATTCTACAGCTATTTGATTTTGATGTTGCCAAATTTTTGAATTAAACTTATTTTAACTTTTTTTCTCTCTCTCTTTATGGATCACATTTCATAATCTATCATTAGAATGACAGGATTTGTTGTTTGAAGTTTTCATGTTTCCACACAAAATAGTTTCAAAGTAAAAATAAAATAACTTTTAAATAAATAAAAAACTTCAAATTGATATTTTTTTGACATTTTGATAGATGTATCTAAGATATCTATACCACTAATAATAGACATAATGTTTTTGCAATAGAAAATAAATTGAAATGATTGTAATCAACTGTGTTAACTTTCTAGACTGCCCATTGTTTTAGGGTTTTCGCTTCACCAGTTTAAAATATCTCTTCCCATTTCTGCTGGTTTTAGCTTTACCAGTATACAGATTCCTTATTCTTTGAGGAGCAAGCCATGTCTGCTAATCTATCATTTCAAATTGCAACTTTTTGTGTTGTAGTTGAGAATAGAGGGAATTTACAGTTATTCGATTTTGATGTTAAGCAAATTTATTCATAATTTTTCGCAACTACCTGTCAAGATTTGTGAGAGAGTCGACCCGAGGGACCGAGAGCCATTCAAAACATTCAATGGAGTGTATACTAACTGAACTTGCACTCATAGTGGGATTAGATACTGTTAAATGTTCAAATGGATCTTAAGACATTTAGTTTTGGCTGCAAATGTCGTGTGATTTAAGAGTGAAATGTAAGTTTTGTTTTATGCAGACAACCTTATATTGTGTTAATAACCGAACTAAATGAGCATCTTTTAAGCGAATAAATTATTCTATGCAGAGAACTCTTTGTTCTCTGATCTGTTCGTTGAAACTCACTATCGGTAAAGATTCAATCACAATAGAAATTAGAAGTATATAGCAGTACACCATGCAGTAACTAATGTTGTTAACACCCAAACAGAAAACAAAAGGCTTGTGTAAACAAATATTATTGTAATCTAACTGTTGAAAGCTCTATGCCAGTGAACACATTCAATACATCACACCAGCTGTTTAGCCAAATATGCTCTTATATACAAAGAAAAGGCATGAGTAAGCAAATATTATTCTAATCCAATTGTTTAAAGCTCTATGCCAGTGAACGCAGTGGAAACGGCTTCACATGCAAACAAATGATGTAATGATTACAACACACTAATTATTTGTAAAGGCTGAAAAATGACTAATGAAAAGAAGTTGAGTTCTTTTGAGATTATTTTCTATCAGTTACATCAAGACGAATCAGCAACTTTAAGTCTATTCAAAAGTGAACTGATTAACTAATTTTAAATGAAAAAAATAATAGCAACTAACTAAAATGCTTAACAAAATAGACTGGTGAAGAAATTTTATAACAAAAAAAAGATTGTAACTTTTTATTAACTAAAATGGAAAGTATGGATCACAAAGAATCTGACGTTAGAATTTGGAAGCCTCTGTTCAGGACACTAGCATGTCTTGTAGATGTCTTCGTGTTGCACTGTCATCTAGTCCGGATGTAAAACTAGAAGTGTGGCCAGGTATAGAGATACTACCTGTCCACACGAAATATGAAAAGGAATGATTTTAAATTAGAGGAATACTACAATAATGAAAATAACTATGATGAAAACTATTTAAATAGTAAAATAAAATTAATTAAAACACAGAGGAAGAGTTGGAAAAGAGAACAGCGGAGGGAGTTGTTTCTTCTCCAACGGAACTTGTAAACAAAGATATAAAATTGTTTTGTGGGAGTTGTTTCTTCTCCAATGGAACTTGTAAACAAAGACAAAAAATTGTTTTGTGGGTATCGAAGGACTTGCTTCAATCAATCCCCATTTTGGTGTTTCTACATCCATGGGTAGCCTAGTTTTTACAATTTTTTGATATATTTTGAGATGAAAAGTAAAATACTTGAATTGAAATGACAATAGCTAATATAGAAGTAATCCTAAATATACTATGCTAGCACTTAGGATTTACACTATGATAATGTGAGAACAAAAACGAGAAAAAAGGAACAATAAAATCAAGAACAAAATCACCTAAATCTTTCAAAAAACCTCAAGAAGAGCAATGCTACTTTTCTTCAATCATTGCCACAATCCCACAAAGATTTTTGTTGAAAAATGAAATACAAATCACATGCAAAATGGTTGGTATAGCTATGAAGCTTTTTGGTTTCTTCTTTGAGGTGATAGAGCTTTTAAAAATATTGCCAAGTAATAGTATGAGAATGAAAATCAAATTTTGAAGCCAAAGGGAATGGGTAGAAGTTGGACTGGTGTTTTGATTTGCATGCAGAGCCATTACTTCCCCAACTATCTATGAAACAAGGGATAAGTAACACTCAAACAACCATTGAATTCATGAATTTTCATGAGACACCAGTATGTCACATAGAGATCCACATACTATGCTCATTTCTAGGGAAATTTTGATTCAAAAAGCTTAGATCATCACAAAAATTGAGAAACGCAGCCAAAGTGCTAACATTT
>VDFB02087734.1:0-18663 GCA_007258455.2 Sequoia sempervirens | reverse complement strand
ACCAACACTTAGAAGGTTATGCCTCAAACCCTTCACATAATACACATCATCAATACTATGCACTCCATCAAAACTAATTGAACCTTTACCATAGATTTTAGCTCTTGAATCAACACCAAACATAACTAAACCACTGTCATACCTCTCGACTTTAGTGAACTTACTCTTATTTCTAGTCATGTGATTTGAACATCTACTATCAATTACCCAATAGTCTTCATCCTGTCTTGCATGAAAAGCGGTAATGAAAGTACCTTCCATCCTATTCTTCTTAACCTTTGGAGCCTTTTTACTTACACATTTTGTAAGGTTAGTGGATACAGATTTACTTTCCAAAGCTAAGAATAAGCATTCACTATCATCAACTTCAATGTCAGATTCATCATCAGAAATACTTGCCTCTTCCTTAACATAGTAAAACTTCTTATACTTCTTATACTTCTTATCCTTCCTATCCTTATCTTTATAATCCTTTTTCTTCTTATGTGTATCCTTATTCAGACATCTTGATGCATAATGACCAATATTACCACAACTAAAGCATTTAAAGGGTAACATACCTTTATAATTTATGGTACCTTTCTTCAAATTCTTGGTAAAGTTAGCTTCCAACTCATCAACGCCATCGTTATCTATTTCCTCAATCTTCATAGCCTTAAATGCCATTTATGTCTTTTCTTTTATCTTGTCATATTTCTAGAACTTTCTCAATTCAAATGCTTGCAAGGTGTCAAACAAGTGTTCCAAGGTGTAATTCATAGGATCATACATTTATTCAATCATGAAGATTTTATCACTATAGCAGTCTAGTAGGATAATCAAGATCTTCTCAATTATGTCTTCATCTGATAGCTTTCCTCCTTGATTTCTAACTTCATTTGAAATTTTTTCAACACTGTAAAAGAAACTTGTAAATTCTTCACCATCTTCCATTTTTAGGTTCACAAATCTACACTTTACCACTAGTCTCTTTGTCAATTTCACATTTTCATTTCCTTCATACATTCTTCCAACTTCTTGTAGACTTCAATTGCAATATCCTAAGAATTAACCTTAATTAGCTCATTTTTAGATAAACCACTACAAATCGCATACTTCAACTTCTCATTTTCTTCATATGCAGAGGTCTAATCTATAGAATTAACACCACTAGATGGAAGTGTATACTTGTTCTCAACAACCTTCCAGTCTTGAAACCAAGAGAGATAATATATCCTCTCATCTATCCCTTCCAATCTTCATAGTTAGCTCCCTCAAAGATAGGGATAACCAATTTGTGTGCCATCAGATCTCCCTTAAGCAGTTAATCTGTACATAAGGAACCACAAGCTCTGATACCAAATGTTAAATAGGCGTAGGACAACTGAGAGGGGGGTGAATTTGTTGTCACACAAATTTAACCTTAAACTTTATCACTTATAAAATCTTCAACCACACTATTATGTTATTAAGTATAAGCATGAAACATAAATAACAGAAAGTAAATCAACACAGTGAACACCAGATTTTTATGTGGAAAACCCAATAAGGAAAAAACCATCGTGAGGGTTAACTCATAATATAAAGATTATAAACTAAATACAAAGGCTCACTACCAAGGGCTTACTTCCCAAAAGAGGACTCACTGTCCAAATAAAAAGGCTCAATGCTTGCAGAGGACTCATTGTCCAATAGGGAGGCTCACTACCTATAGATACAAAAGAGAACAAAAGATCCACCATTGCAATTAAAGCACATTCACAGGAATATAGAAACCTTTAGTTCACTACCTTCAACAAACTAAAAAATTGCTATCACAACTCACTCACACACACTTCTGCTCTTATGATTTATGACACACTTTCATCACTTCGCATCACACTGTCATACCATTCTTCACAACTTGACTTTGTTTTATAATATTCTCAACCTTAAACTTTCTCCAAGGTCAGCCACAATACATCATTTCATAAATTCAAATTAGGCCGACAACTCTAAATTACCACAGTGGAAAGGAATAAGAGTGGACAAAAAATAATAATCTTGAATTTTCTTCATGATTCCTTAATTAAATTTTATTCTTTGAATGAAGTGTAAACACTAGGTTGGCCAGACCTAATGAAAACACAAAAAATATTTGACACACATGCTTTCCAACTATAAGATAACACATAGATGCCACAAAAAATTTCCTTAAGCACAAGGATACATTTCAAAACCTTCCTGATACATCCACAACAAAAACAATAGACTTCAATCACTAAATTTCTTTCATCAGACAATTCAAACTATGCAGACACACATAGAAATACTGAAACATGACTTCCAGATTACCAAACTCCAAACCTATTTTCTAGAGATTAGGAAATACCTTCACAAGACATATCCTAGATCTGCAAGATCTGAAACAAAACAAAGAAAAAATGCAGAGCATCAATATTTCTCCCAGTCCATAGAATATTGATTCTACCGATAGAACACACATACCAGTGGACACAACTTTCATGTACCATATCATGAGAAGCTAAAAATTAGCATATGTTACTATAAAAATACCAACAACATGCCTTCAGATCCACACAAGCATAGGATCAACACAGGAGAAATGTGGAGCACATACTAGAGCACGATTTGAATACATTCCTTCTTTTGACTTTAGTTATTTATTAATTTTCTCAAAATCACTTGGAAACTCATCAAACCAACACATTTACAACACCATAAAGATATCTCCATGTACTCACTACATTTCATTAGCAACTCAACCATACATGCACAATATGCAACATACAAAACTATGTTGACATCAATGACAACATTAAAGACAACACCACCAAACTAGCTCATACTTGCAACAGTTCCCACCACCTATGTGAGAATCGATATACACCCTTCATGATCTCTAGCAAGAGAAAAATCCTTAAGTGAAAATCCATATTATGAGTCTCAAAGAACTACCCTACCCTAAAGTTCACCAAAGGGCATGTGTCAATAAGATATTGCATTCTTCAAAATACACTAGACTGTTTCTATTTTTCACTTTTCTATGGGCCAACCACCCTTAGATCTAATGCACTAAAAATTTAAAAATAAAAGAAACTTTAATTTCCCTTAAAATAGAAAACCCAAAAAATAAAATCATTTTTCCATAGATAAGTGTCATGAAAACATTCACAAAATCTTGGTAGTTGTTTATGACAACTATGAGAACACAACATAGGAAAAACATGGAGGAAATCAATAACAACAATAGCATCCCACTAGGAAACACTACAAATGAATAAGGTGGCCCATGGGGCTATAGGCCAAGCAACCTTGAAACACCCTGAAAGAGACTTATGTATAGAGACAACTTCAGTGAGGAAGACCTAACCCACAAATGACAAGAAGTGACATACCAAAAAAAGTAGTATTGAGAAAGATTAATCATAGAGGATGTAGATAATGAGGAGGAGATAAATGATGAGGAACTATTTGAACATTCCAACAACCCAAAAGTGTTCAAACTAATGGAAAAATTGTTGAGAAAAGACCCAAGTTCATACTTCTTCAAGTTAGCACAAAGTGGTTCTAAATTACTAGTGGACTTCAACGTGGAGGCTCTCATAGATCCCAACCTTATTACCTTAGGGGTTAACTCAATTGTGAGACATATATCTGAACCTATGAAGATTCTGAACATGTGACTTGTATTCTCACAAAATAGTGGTCAAACAAAGGAAAAATACTTGTACAAAAAACCAACTTAGATCAAACAAGTAGCAATAGCATAACAATATTAAAGAGGTGCATCCCAGTAAATACCATAAAAAAAATTTGACCTTTTAGATAATATGTACCTCAAACACATTGAGTGTCGACCTTCCCCAAAACTCACAGTACCATCAATAAAGTGGACCACAAGGTGCCCCTCCAAATCAGTACCATCAACAAGGTGGACCATAGGGTCCCCTTCCAAATCAGTACCACCAACAAGGTGGAGAACAAGGTCCCCTTCCAAATCAGTAGTACCACTAACAAGGTAGATTATAGGGTCCCCTTTCATATTAGTCCCAACAACAAGGTGTGCCACAAGGTACCCTTCTTCAATCATCCCATTAACAAGGTAACCCACAAAATCATCATCAGTGAAACCTTTAGTATAATCAATCCCAACAAGTTGTGCCACAGGACACCCTTCTTCAGTCATCCTATTAACAAGGTAACCCACCAATGCACCATTAGGGTCCCCTTCCATATCAGTCCCAACAACAAGGTGTTCCATACGACACCCTTCTTCAGTCATCCCATCAACAAGGTAACCCACCAATGCATCATTAGGGAAACCTTCAGTATAGTTTGTCCCAATAACAAGGTGTTCCATAGGGCACCCTTCTTTAGTCATCCCATCAACAAGGTAACCCACCAACTCACCATTAGGGAAACCTTCATTTTAGTTTGTCCCATCAACAAGCTGTGCCACAGGGCACCCTTCTTCATTCATCCCATCAACAAGTTAACCTACCAATGTATCATCAGGGAGACCTTCAATATAATCAATCCCAACAACAAGGTGTGCCACAGGGAACTCTTCTTTAGACATCCCATCAATAAGGTAACTCGCTAATGCACCATGAGGGTCGCCTTCCATATCAATCCTAATAACAAGGTGTTCCACATGACACCCTTCTTTAGTCATCTCACACACAAGGTAACCCACCAACACATCATTAGGGAAACCTTCAGTATAGTCTATCCCAACAAAAAGGTGTTCCATAGGGCACCCTTCTTTAGTCATCCCACAACAAGGAAACCCACCAACAGACCATCAGGGAAACCTTCAATATAGTCCATCTCAGCAACAAGGTGTGCCACAGGGTACCCTTCTATAGTCATCCCACCAAAAAGGTAACTCGTCAATGCACGACCAAGGAAATCTTCAACATAGTTCATATCAATAACTAGGTGTTCCATAGCACACTCCTCCCATTTCATCCTACCAACAAGGTGTCCTGCTAATGCATCAACATGGTAACCTTCAATATAATTCATCCCATCAACATGGAGCTAATCCTATTTACACTCAACAATGAGCTAACCCTCCTTACACATAGCAAGGACCCAACCCACCCTATGTTCAAAATAGCTACCAAGTTCTAATACCCCCATTCTATCCAACTTATGACCAAAGAATGATAGGGAAACAAGGCTATTACACACAAGGATTACAAATAAAGGCACCAAAAACAAAGATAGAACTAAAACTAGAAGGAGTGGAACAAAATATAGTAGACATGCAGGTAGGGAAAAAAAAAGACACCTACACTCTTCAAGAAATATGTCCATTCCCATTCGATCGGTCCATCACTGCACTACCTTGTCATCATCATCCAAGTTAACCACAATAGGTCAAATGATAATGTCCATAGAAGAGTTCAACTCTTGTTGTGGTTGTTGTATTGGGTTGTTTTGTTTTGGGGTAGGGGTAGAATCATCATGCATTGCTTCAGTCATGTTTGAATCTTTTTTTTCTTTGTTTAATTCTTTGTGTAACCTACAAGCAAGGGCATGACATCTATTCCTATGCTCCCTAGCACCTCTATTTTTTTTTAGTTGCATTTGTGTAGGAGTAGGTTGATCAACCATAGGTTTATTTTCTTCCCTAAGGGGAGGAATGAAAGGAACCATGGGAGGTTGTTCAACTGCTTTCTCTTTGAATTTGTAAACTTGTTTTATTTTAGGAGGTGTGATGGGTTTTTTCATTATATCTTAGTCATTTGTAGGATGTAGATGAAGTTTCTTTTTTAGGTTGGTCTTGGTTGTTTGTGTCTTGTTTAGGTTCAAGCATAATTCCATAAAGGATGGAAGGTTCAGAGATGGATGGGGACATGTATCAGAGAGTAGTTCAACTATTTTCTTTGCTTTTAATTTTTGGTAGGATATGAAAAAGAAGTCTTCTCATGGATTTATAGGTTCCATGGGCTCAGCCAAAAGGAATCTAAGGAAAGGTTTCCTTTAGATGAAAAGGGGTTAAACCTGCTATGGTGAACAATGAATACTACATTGTCAAAGGGAAAATTTAGGCATTTATGCACAACTGAAGGGATGACTTTCATGGAGTGAAGCCATGGGTGGCCTAGCTTCACATGAAATTTTTCCAACTGCAGGATGATGGAGAATGTGACATCTAATGTTTTTGGTCCTATCTATAATGGTAAGGTGATTCATCCTATCATAGGGAAATAAAAACCATTGTGTGCCTTGATCCATGCTTTTGGTTTATCATATTCATCTTGATAGAGTTCATGCAAAAGTAAAAATTCCTCAGTGATCACATTCTCTCCACAAGTAGGATCTATTAGTATCCCATTAGTGGGCTTGTCATAGATACAACTGACTATGTAGAGAGGACCATTGGGTGCATGTTTAATTATATCCTTAGAGGAGAAAGAAATGTCAAGAGGACTCTTAGTTCAACCCTTACGAGGGATGACATCTATTTCCCACACCATTTCATCTATAGGATTGATAGCATTATTTAGAACTTAATCATTGTTTTCATCATTTGTATCAACATTCATCACATCATTCTTTGTAGTTTCGCTGTCTTTCACAAATGAATATTATTTTTGGGCATTGGGTTGGTGAAAATATGCAAATTTTGGTTTGGATGGGAAACAAACCTATTTCCTTGATCACTAACACCTTCAATGGATAGATGACAAAACTCAATGTGGTCTTGTACGAGATGTTTAAGATACTTGCAATGTTTTGTGTCATGTCCATTTTTCCAATGATAGTGGCAATAGAAATTTGATTTAAAGCTCAAAGGTAAAGGATTATTAGGGCTGGGTGTTTTTATAGGAGGCAAGTTAATCATTTGTTGTTCTAAAAGTTAGGACATTGTGTTATGAAGGGTATTAGGCAAAGGAGTGAATTTTCTTTTTAGATCTCCATAATTGAATGGTATGGTGGCTTTGATAACAACTACTTGGTTATGGAATTTTGAGTTGTTTGTTGAGGAGGGTTAAATTGAAGTAACCCTTTATGTTTTTTTTATAAAAGGGTATGTCCAGGATCATGATGGGCCAAAAAGTGGCAATATGATGGGTATGTGTAGGGTATGTGGCTGGCAACTTTTTTTTAACCCAAAAATAGATGAAACAAAAGTGCTCTTATGATTCCAGCTTTCCACCAATATAAATTATGCTGCATTTTGAATTTAATAAATTACATATAATTTTCTATTTGAAATCACAAATCCAAAGTCCCACTTTTATTAGGCTTATTTGAAAACATCTATAGCTTTCTCAAAAACACTATCAGGCTTTCTTTTTGAACTTCAGAAACATAAATACTTTATGCTTCTACATACTATAAGATTAAAAAAAAATGAATTTCATGAAGTCTTTGATCAAGCATGCAGGCTGACAAGTTTTTATATTTTTAAAAAGTTGTAATAAAAGAATCATACTAATTATTTACTTGGAAAAAAGCACAAAAAAATATGCATCACATCTGACATGAGTCCCCTACTATATCTAAAATAATTATAAAAAAAATATTATCATTTTATTGTGGTTAGGGTGGTCAAATAGACACCTACTTATTTTTTTCCCTGAAATTTAAGTACTACTACATTGAAATTTCAAATTTTCACCAAATAGATTTTTTTTTTTTAAAAATAAACCTAGTAGTTTAGAAACTACATTCAATTTGCTACAGATTCTTTCCTTACATATTGAAATAATATAGATAACTTATTCAAATTTTTACATGAAGTTGCCTAACTCTGATTTTTCTAAATTTTTCGACACTTAAGGGCCTACTTTTTCCATGATGATCCTGCACATACCCAAAAGGTTGGAAATTGTTTTGGTTTGCGGGCTTGGATCTCTCAATTCGGCTAGAAGTGGACTTTGTATCTTGACTACCAAATTTTGATAATCGTGGAGGGTAGTACATAGGTTCATGAAGGATGGGAATTTCATCATGGTAAGCTTGGCTTAGATTTTACTTTTCAAATTTTCTATAAACATCTTTTGAAGGTGTGTGTTGGGGACCTTGACATCGATTTGGGAATAAATCAATTGATAGTGTGAGATAAAATCAGTTATCTTTTCTTCCTCTTTTTGTTTACATCTCATAAAATCAGCCAAGGTCATCTTGGGATTCATATGCACTTGGAAATGGTTTAAAAATGCCTCAACAATTTCATTGAATGAACAAATTGAGTTGTTTGATAAAGAAGAAAATCATTCAAAGGTGGTATCTTTCAAGGACCTAGGAAAAATATTTTCCAACAAATTTTCATCAAGGACAAAGTCACTACATTTAAGGTAGTGTAAGAATTAACATGGTTAGAAGGATCTCCATTCCCTCCATATTTCTCAAATCTAGGAAGCTCTACACCTTGTGGCATCGGTGTTCGTAATATATCCAAGGGAAATGGAGTGCTTTTGACATAATATGTAGGTGGTCCATTTTGATTTTGGTTTATGGTGGACATTTTCTTTTGAAGGGATGAAATAGTTTGGAAATTTTGTGTTATGAGAGGGTCATTACTTGTGTGATGAGATGGAAGTGATAGTGGTGATGGAGTGTATGTGTCGTAGGACAAGTGAATTGAATTGTTATAGGTGGTAAGGTAGGAGATATAACTTGTGATGCCACATAGGAACTAGGGATGCTAGTAGGAATACCCAAGGAAGGAATCAAATTACTAACTTGTATTGTTGTTGTGACTTGAGGATTGGTGTAGGTAGGTGTTGAGGGTATTGTTGTGGGAGGAGGATTTTTTGTTCTTCCTTGACTTGTAACATTTATTGTTGGAAAAGAACAACTAGTGGTTGAGGGAAGATGTTTTCCAAAGATCTCAATTATGTTTTTCACAAGGTCAAGGACATCTTCAATTTCAAGCATGTGGTGAATCTTTTCTATGGTAGGAATTGTAGTAGTTGAAATGATTTCTAGGCTTATTTGATGTTGTAAGTTTGCTAAATCCTCATGAATTTGAAAGATGTTTTCTTGTGGGATATTATCGGTTCTTATTTCAACATTCATGGTGCTACTTGAAGGAAAGGAATTTTTAAAGATGTTGTCTATGCCTAGTGTACTAGTGTCAATAATAGGAGTGGAAGATCTAGACAACCCAAGATCCATAATGATTGTGCTATTGTAGGATAACATGAGTCTCAAACTTCATCTCACTATAGTATTATCAATAGGACACCAAACACTCATACTAAGGCTACTAAATGCAGGGTGAATGCAAATGCAATGTAAGCTAAGAAAATGAAATGCTTATAACTAAAATTTTGGAAATTAAAATAGTAAAGTAGAAACAACAAACAAAAACTAAAAAACTGAAGTTTAAATTCCAAAAAATGTAGTGCAAAATATACAGAGGGACTAATTCGCCCAAGGTTGTGAATGAGTCCCAGTGATGATTTTTTTGATTTTTTTTTAGAATTTTAGCATTAAATTTTATGATTTTTATGTTTTTTGATATATATATAAGATGCAAATACAAAATTTGATTAGTTTTCAATGAAATTAAATGCAATAATGCAGGCTAAATGAGCTTTTCACTAATGCAAAATTTGAAATCCTAGAATGCAAATTAACCAATGAAAAACCTGATGCAATGCTAATGTAAGCTAAATATAGGATGTAAATGCACTTCAAATCAAAATTATGATGCTCTATATGTTGGTTCACCAAAATGAAATGATGAAAAATGGTGTCTATCTTTCACCTTTAGGGTTTAGGACCTAAAAGGAGAGGAAATTTTCACACACTTCACTCAATAACAAACCCTTGAGATTTCAATGCAAACGAGATTGAAATCTTGCAAAGGGTTTATCCTAAAGGATGAATGAAATATAATGAGGGGTTCACCACCAAGTTTAGACTTGGAAAATAAAATGCAATGCAATATGAAATACCAAACCCTAAATGAATGAAAAACAATACTAAATGACCTAGAAATATGAGAAAAATGCAATAGAAAGTTACGAGATAGAGAATGTGCACCTGGGAGACTAGAGAAGGCAGAATGGAGGTCTAGATCACTAAAAAATCTATTGTCAAGGTTGACTAGGACTCATTTGCCAAGCTGGGAAAATCAGTCTAGTTTATGGGAAAATGCACTAGAGAAGGTTTCAGCCAAAAGGGTATCTAGATCTATAAAATATATGTTAGGCCTATACAGTGGGACTCATTCATCACTTGTGGAAAATTAGTCTAATTCTTCATTTTCAGAAGTTTGGGACCTGATTCTATTCCTCTTAGTATGCTCTACTCTTTTTGACTAGTTTTCAAAACCTAAACTATAAATTTCCACCTATAGGCCTTCTCCAAGCTTCTCCAAGGCTTGATGACAACTTTAGGGATTTGAAAAATTTTCTCTAGCTTTTCTCCTTAACAAATCTGCAACCTAGCTCAAAAAATCAGAAACAAGAAGAGGGAAAAATATTGTGGGGTTAGTGAATAGGGGTTTTCCTTGGTCAAACCCCTTGTTGGTAATTAAACCTTAAAATGAAATCAAAAGTGAATGGATAATGATGAATGAAAAAATAGTAAAGTTGTAACTCACCGAACCTTGGCAATAAGGTGCTACAATTATGCTTGAAATGGCTGCAATGGATGTGGTTCTTGACTCTTGATTGAATGATGTTGATCTTTCTTGAAACACTTGCGTGAATCATAAACTCTACACCACAATTGTTAGCACAATAACAAACATGAAGAATGCAATATTTGACATAATGATTGGCACTTGAAGAATGCTCTAAAAAGATTGATAATCTACCCTTGAAATACTCTTGAATTCTATTGTGAATGTTTGAATTCTCTTGTGAACTCTCTTGAATGCTAGGTGTTGAATATGAGTCGAAGAACATTGCATTTATACTCAATTATACAAGAATTCCCAAAATTACAACACTACAATCCAACATTAGATCTAGGAGAATAAAATCCTACCAGAAATTTGAATTAAATTTGAATTTGGGCCACACAAAACTCATTTTCCCAAGGTGGTGAATGAGTCCCATCAGGCATAATGTATGGGACCAAAAATGAAAAGTGCTTAGAAATGTGTAAAAAATGGTTTGGGGCCAATAGATATAGGTGGGACCCATTTGCACAAGGTGGTGAATGATTCCTAGACACTAAATCTAGGCCAAACAAGCCAATAACACCTAAATTATGATTGGTCAATGATTGGTGTTAGGAGTATCCTAGAAAAGATGTAATAAATGAGGCTTGTGGATGCAAAATAGTGCTAGTTAAAGCATAAGAAATCCTAATTATTAATGACAAGCCTAGATAAATGTTAAAGTGAGTTACAAAAATTTACAACACTCAGAATAAGGCAAGATTAATGTTGATTTTGATTAAAATTATGTTTATTATGCTTAGTTAATTGATAAAACTAGGTAGAACAGTGTGAAAGTGTGTTACAACACTTCATAACACTTTATCAAGTCAACATTAAATTCCATTAGTTCACAAGGGCCAAAGACCTAATGTGAATGTGTTATCCAAGGTAACATTAAGCCAATATCCACAAGGATGACCCAAAGGAGTGTGAAAATGTAAAGGGATCCATTTTACTACACTAAAACACCATTACTATGAGAAATTGATTTAAATTAGAAGAAGACATGAGAGCTTATTTGGAAATCCCTATTCTAATTCATATGTTTCCAAATCAAACTACATCATGGATAAGTATGTGAAATGCAAGTCAAATTAAGGCATGTCGTCCACATCCCGAGCTTGTTTCTTATATGTAATGAAATGTGATCAACTAGTCAAAAGAGACACCAACAAGTGACATATGAGAAAAAGGCTACTTAAATCCTTGCCTCCACTTAGTGCAAGAAAAGGATGAGCCAAATAGGATGAAAGTAAGTATCAGTTAAAGGAACTAGGTGCTTCAACAAAGGAAGAGCACCATACTCCTTGAGATGTTGAATTTTGTTACTCAAAGCCTTACATTCATTAGTAGAATAACCATGAAATCTATGATATGCACAAAATTAGGTCTTTTAATGAAATTTATTTCACATTCTTGGAGGGAGAGATATCAAATTATCTTGGAGGAGTCTTGACAAGATACCTTCTTGATCAAAAGTAGAGGATGTTTCCTTATTTTGCGATAAAGATATCGCTTGCTTAGTATAGGATGTCATACTTACACAAGACTCTTTAGATTCAAATATTTTTTTCTCTCCTTTATAGGAGGGTGTAAAATCTAATGAATTCAACTCATTAGTGTTTTGCATGATGACATTGATATTTAGAATATATATATTTTTTTTGTTTCTTGCAAAGGATAACAATTAAGACCACTAGTGTCTATCAATTCAAGATGCACTATTGTTAAAGTTGGCTTAGAGGAATATTTTCTAAGAGTTTTGATATTAAGTGAAGGCTTGTTTGATGGTTTGATTTATATCAAAGGACAATAACCAAGACCACAAGTTTTTTCTTGCGTGTTAGGATCTATAGGGACATAGATACCTTTTTCTCAACAACCACATCCTTTTCCACTATATCCAAGTTGTTTCATAATTTCATAACCTCTTCAATAAATATTTTTCACTTCTTTAGGATTTAACAGTTGTTCATAGTCAAGTTCATAAAAAAAAATTGTGTAATTTGTTGTGTTTTGTTCTAAAGTGGTTGAGATGGATGCTTTTGAAGGGTCTTCCAAATTTTGTGTTGACATTACTACTTTTTATTTTCCATTTTTGGATTATTTATTTATGATCTCGTATTCTCCCATGAATGCAGGTTTTAAATCTAAGTAACCCCAATCATCTTCTTATGGCTTCGTGACTACCTCAATATGTTTTTCTATATCTTTTTGTTGCACAGGTTCTACTTGCATAGTTGGTGTCAATGTTTTCAAAGGATTCTCCTTGTTTTTATCAATGTTCAAGCAACTGTTTGGTTCAGGGTTGGCTTTGACTATATATACTTTGTTATTATAGATATGTTTCATGATATGATGAATGGTAGATGGAACTGTGTGCATTTAATCAATCCATGGTCTTCCCAAATGGAGATTATATGAAAGATCATTTGGCATGACATGAATTGAGGTTTGTAATGCAGCCTTTCCAATTGTAATAGGTAATGTAATCACACCCAATGGTTATTTTCCTATGTTATCAAATCCATGAATCAACAAAGAATTAGGTTGAATTTTTGACTTATCCATTTCAAGTTTATCCAAAAGTGTGATACTACACACATTAAGAGAAAAAACATTGTTAACAAAGTTTCTCTTTATTCCTAATCTATTGTATCCAACTATTATCATGAAGGCATAATTTTTTTTTGCACTTCCAAAGGAGGGAGCTCACTTTGGTGGAAAATAATGTTAGCATTTATTTCTTAAATCATGGCAGCTATGGTATTTGGTTGTGCATTAGAAGAGACAAGAAATTGTTGTAAATCACTTTGAATCATGTTTTGGTAATGAGGGGAGGCTTGAATAAGGTCCCATCAGGATATCTTAACAGGAACTTATTCTTTAGTTGTTCAACAAGATCATACTCCTTTCCACTTTGTGGAGGAAAATGATGAGAATCGGGTAAGATAGGATTAGGTGACGAAAGGGATTTTGAAGTTGGTTGTCTTGGTTGCATATTGTTTCTAGTGCTATATGTATGAGCAATGGTATTGTGACTCGGCTACTGCAAAACATTATTCTGAGGTGGGTAAAGGATAAGTTTGGGTTTGTTTTGAGTTTGAGGTTTGTGTGAAGGTGAGTAAAGGATGAGTTGAGGTTGAATAATATTAATATTGATTTCCCTTAGTGAAGGAGAATCTAATGCTACTTCATCATCTTAATTTAAGGAAACTATATCACTATTGTCAATGTTATCATTTTCTTGCATCATGATATCTTCCCTAGGAGGAGATTTTTTAGGAGAACTACCAACTAGATGTTCATGACCTTCAGTGGTTGTTTCTTCTAAAGTGACTTCATCACAAGTAAGGGAGTTATCAATGGTTGGATTTTATTTCTTATCAATAGTGGGGATATTAGGAGAAGGATCTATTTGATTATCCCTTTTCTCCAAGGTCTCATTCTCTTGTGACATACTATCTACCCTAGTAGGAGAGCTTGTAAGATGTTCATCCCATTCCATGGTTAGATTTTGTAAAGTAGCTTCATCACAAGTAGGGGAGGCATCAAGAGAAGGAAAACTATGATTTTCATACTTGGGTATGTGCAGGATCATCATGGAAAAAATAGGCCCTTAAGTGGCAAAAAATTCATAAAAATCAAGGTTAGGCAACTTGATGTAAAATATTTGAATAAGTTATCTATATTATTTCAAAAATATGTAAGAATAGAATTTATAGAAAATTGAATTTAGTTTCTAAAATATTAGGTTTATTTTAAAAAAAACAAAATCTATTTGGTGAAAATTTGAAATTTCAATGTAGTAGTACTTAAATTTCAGGGAAAAAATAAGTAGGTGTCTATCTGACCACTCTAACCACAATAAAATGATAATATTTTTTTATAAGATTTTAGATATAAGTAGAGGACTCATGTCCCAATGTGATGCATATTTTTTGTAATGTTTTTCTAAGTAAATAATTAATTATGATTTTTTTATTACAACTTTTAAAAAATATAAAAACTCGTATGTCTAACCACCTTAACTTGGTCAAAACTTGATGAAATTCATTTTTTTATAATCCTATAATATACGAAGAAAAGAATGTGATGCATGTTTTGAATTCAAAATATATGATATCGTTTAAAAGCTATAGATGATTTTCAATCAGCCTATCAATCAAAACTTTATTCATAATTCAAAAAGAAAATCAATAATAATTATTTATTAAATTCAGAGTAAAGCATAATTTATATTGGTGGAAAGCTGAGAATCTCCTTTAAAAACCCTTTTCATTTCATTAATTTTGGGTAAAAAAAAGGTCGTCAACCACATACCCTACAAATACCCATCATATCACCACTTTTTAGCCCATCATGATCCTGCACATACCCGCTTACCAAATAGATCTTTCCAAATGGTAGGAGCATTAGGGAAGGCAGGAACATGATTCTCATGACTCTTAATAGGTGCATCTTCTAACACCCATTTATCCTCTTTGCACATTGAGGGGGGATATTAGGAGAAGGAAAATTTTGATTGTCATGGCTATCTATGATATCATCCTCTTTCACTAAAACATTCTCACAAGAAAGGGATGAATGCAGTTTAGGTAAGGTGATGTTTAGAAATGTTTCTATGATCTTATCTTCTTGTTTGATAATATTTTCCAAAGGGGTAAGAGGAGAGGGACAATCAAGATTCTCAATGCTTGTATATTCTTTCACCAAGGTACCCTCTTCACTAATAGGAGAGGTATCGAGAGAAGAACAAGTATGATTGTTATGATTGTCTATGCTTGCATCCTCTTATATCATACCATCCTCACCAATAGGAAATGTAATATTAAGGATTGTGTTAATGGTTTGATCTTCTTTCTCTAAGATGTTCTCATAACTATGAAAAATAGTAGAAGGATGACTAACATGTTTCGTATTGACTTCATTGTTGTACTCTAAAGTGAACTCGTAAGAGGGGATGTTTTACTCATGCAATCCATTTTTAACCATATTAAAGCAACATCTCTTGAAAGAAAACATGCTAACATGGAAAAGTAAAGAAAGTGCAATGAAATGACCTAAATTGAAATGTTTAAATGAAAGTTTTAGATTTGAAACAAGGTAATTTGTTGATTACACTATGCAACAACCTAAAAGATGAAATGTTGTAAATGAAAATTTGGAATTGAGCAATGCATGAAATGAACCACTTTAAGCTATATTTAATGAAATGCATGTAACAAAAAATCAAACCACTGAAACAGATAACCAATGGCAGCAAATAAAAGTACAAAAACAAGGATTTTAATGTTGTAAAATGCAGTTTTAGATGTGTAATGGGACTAATTCACCCAAGGTGGTGAATGACTCCCAATGTGGATTTTTTTAAAAAAATTCAAATATTTTCAATTGATTTTGATGTTTTTTATGTTGTGTGACCTGAAGACTAAATGCTAATGCTGGTTTTATATGATTTTCAATTATTTGAGAAGAAAAAATGCAACCTAGATGAACTTTTACTAATGCAAAATCTAATTAAAATTAAATGCAAGATAGATCTAGGATGATGATGGACTCCAAATTAGTAAAGAAGGTATTCTAAATGTAGGTTCAAAACATGATTAGTTGAAAAATGGATGCTTTATGGTTTAGGACATAGAACACCACTTTTCTCCAACTAACATTCAAGGATTCCCTAGAGACCCCAATCAAATGATAATAATGGGAGAAAGAGATCTACTACTAAGGACTATCCTGGGGTATGATTTTAGATTACAAGAGGGATTCACCACCAAGTTAGGGCTTGGAAAGACAAATGCAATGCAAGTTTAAATTTTGAACCTAGTTTGATGATGCTTCACTAAATGACTAGGGTCATCCCACAATAATGGGTTACACTTTTGGCCAAACTTGACATTGAAATCAACATTTTAAGAGAAAACTTCACTTTTCTGACACTTATAGTAGGTAAACTATTAGGAATTTGAAAATGATGTAAACTAGTGATTTGTGAGATTTTTTCTGTAGATTTTAAATATATTTTTTTTAAAAAAATTGGAATTAAATTGTTTTTTTTTTGCGTCTCCTTTGATAACTAGTTTTTAATAGTAAACAACATTTTTTAAAAGTGATGTGTACTTCGACACGCATAACTTTTTTTCTACAAAGGATAAAATTTTGATTCTTTTTAATTTAGGTTGCTAACACTGGTATCTATTGGTTTCATTTTGTTTCATAACATTTTGTTGAATTTTTTTTTTTAATTAAGTTTTGAAGTCAAAACATTTACAATTTAGACATAGGTGCACTTCGGCACGCATAACTTTTTTGGTATGTATTGAAATTCAATTTTTTTTTGTTAGAAAAGGACATCAATACCTAGAGGATATATATTTTTCAAATTTTTTTCCTCAAATTTACTATTTTTCCACAATGATTTTTCATGAACTTGAGGTTCGGTGAAAAACCTATGTACAGTAAAACTAAAAAATAAAATATAAAATAAAAACAAAATATATTAAATTTATAGTTGTTGGAAAGCACATTTCGATCACTACAATAATCCAACTTGGTTTATCAATTTGACTCCATTTGCACCTCCTTCCGAAGCTTCGATAGTCAAAAAAATGCATAAATTTTGAAATGGTGGAGGGGAAGGTGAAAAAAGGGGGTTCATTAGAACCCCCCTTCGTTCATTCCCCCTTCATTAGAAGGGGGGTTCATTCGAACCCCCCTTATATGGTGCAAAAGAGGGTTCATTAGAAGGGAGGGTGGTTCATTAGAAGGGGGGAGGGTTCATTAGAAGGGGGGTGGTTCATTCGAACCCCCTTCATTAGAAGGGGTAAACCATTTTAAATTTTTTTATGAGAATTTCTAATTTTTCTTCGTTCAAAAAATTGTAACCCACTATTGTGGGTTTACCCACCAAGAAATGCATATAAAATAGAATAACAAGTTGTGAAATGAAATGTATGCACTTGGAAATCCAAAGATGACTGAAAGGAACTCTCAAATGCTAGAATTCTAAATTTTTGACCTAGCAAGACTCATTCACCATTCTGGGTGAATCAGTCCCATATCTAGATTTCTACACTAGAACAAATTTTAGGAAAAAGGGTATCTAAATCTACAAAAATCTATAGAAAACACCTATAGTAGGACTCATTCTCTACTTGTGGTGAATGAATCCCATTTAAATTTTTTGGGAATTCAAAGTCTAAATCTTCTCTTCTCAGTCTACTCAATCTGCTTCTCCAGGTTTTTGGATCCGAAACTTTCATTTTGTGGCTATAGGTGACCTTTTTGTGAAGATAGCAACCTTGCAAGTGAGAGGAAAACTTCAAAAAAATTATCCAAGCTTATAACCTAATATTCAATGATCCTTCAAGTCTTCAAATCAACTAGATATACAATTACACAGAGAGAGAGAGAGAGAGAGAGAGAGAATGTTGATTGTTAGGGAATAGGGGTTTTCCTTGGTCAAACCCTTTGTAGGTAATTAAATCAAATGATGAGACAATGAAATGAAGGCATGAAACATGAAAACAAGAACACGAATCATAGAAAATAATACCTTGAATGATGCCTTGTAAATTATTTCTTGTAGGTATGCAAATAAACATGAAATGGCCATGAAGGATGTAGATCTTGATCTTGACAATAGGAGTAGAAAAATGCTTGATCTTGGATCTTCAATGCTACATCACAACACTAGATCAATAACATGCTTGATGTTTGATATGCTTGACATGATAATGGATCTTGAATTGCTATAACAATTGATGAAGAATTGTTCCCTTGAATGCCTAAGAAATGATCTTAAATGCTATCTTGATGATCTTGTAAAGTCCTGGAATGCTTACCTCTTGAGTGCTTGAATTGATAAGATGAATGCTTAATGATATAATGTAATTTGAAAGCCTTTTTATAAATTCAATTCACTCAAATGATCGTTTATTGGATCTTAAAGGACTACATAAAATAATTTTGAACTAAAAATTGAATTTTCCCACTTAAAACCTCAAAAATAGGCTAAATGGAACTCATTCGCCATCTAT
>VDFB02087731.1:0-28122 GCA_007258455.2 Sequoia sempervirens | reverse complement strand
TCAAGCAATGGGTGCCAAATTAGTTTGGGACATCCACACTAAAGGAAATCAGAAATGGGTTAGAGTATTGACAAGAAAGTATCTTGACTCAGATGACCCAAATAGAATCCTTAGTATTGAATCCCCCGAGAGGCTCTGCAATCTAGAATTCGTACTTGAATGTAGAGACATTATATCTAATCATGTCACATGGGAAGTTTGAGATTGTAATAGTGCTTCCTTTTGGCATGACTCTTAGGGCGAGAAAGCACCAATTGGTGACATTCAGGGCTTGGAGGAGATAAATGAGGAAACTATTAGATTATGGGGTAACAAGGTTGCTAATTATGGTGTGAAGATCCCTAATGAAGGAAGCTCATGTTGGGTTTGGCATGATCTTCAAACCCTCAATGCCCCATAGCCCCAGAAAGAAATTTTGTCCAAAATCCTCAAAGAAAGATTCTTTGTCCCATCTAATGGGAAGGACCAAATCAGGTGGTGTGGATCTACTAATGGGACCTATAAGGTGAAGGTAGGATATAAGGCCAAGGAAATAGCAATAGCTCGTCAAGATTGGCCAAGCAAACTTTTCTAGGGAAATAAATGTCTGCCTAAGGTAGGAGTTTTTGCATGGATGGATGTCCAAAAAAGAATCCTCACGAAGGACAAATTGGCTAAATTTGGAATACAAGGCTCGAGGAGGTGTTGTCTTTGCAAAGCTCACTTGGAAATGGTAGACCACTTGCTATTGTCCTGTCCCTATGCATCAAAATGTTGGGATCATGTGAGAACCAAGCTTAATTTTCACTGTCCAATGCTAGATGATCTTGCAACTTGGTTTAAGATGTGGCCCCAAAAAAGTAGCAAAGCAGTGTTTAACAACATCTGACAAATCTCCCCATCCATAGTAATATTGGAACTATGGAAGGAAAGGAACCAGAGAATCTTTCAAGGAAAGGAATTGAACAAGGATAGACTATGGGACAAAATTGAAAGAGCACTAGTGGAACTGGTCAATGAGGTTGCTAGACGTAAGGAAGTTAAACACAATTTTTTCACTAGCCGAGATGACACTTTGATCAAATGCTTTCCAGGTCTTAAACCACCCACACTGAGTGGGAGTAGCTCCCTTTAATCCAAAAAAGCATCAAGAGAGGAGACTAGGTGGCAAGCCCCTGATCCAGGGTGGTTAAAAATAATTTTGATGGCACTGCGCAAGGCAACCCAGGCCCGGGTGGGGCTAGTTGTATAGCACGAGACTCTAATAGCAAGGTGCTAGCAATGAAATTAGTTTCTTTGGGTAGATGCACAAACAATGAGGTAGAATTCAGAGTGGAAACAATTGGCTTGCAACTAGGTAGAGAGCTAAACTTTAGTCAAATCCACTTGGAAGGAGATTCTCTAATTACTATTAATGCAATTCATAAAGGATCCACTCCTAATTGGAAATTGAATCATTTGCTACAACAAATCAAAGAATTGTCAGATGGCTTTGCAACCTTCAAAGTTAGTCACATAAACAGGGAAGGTAACTCCAAAGCAGATGAGCTGGCAAAAGCTACCTCAACATTGGCTAGCTAGGATTTCAAAGGATTAAGGGCTAGGAAACTCTATTGGAAGTTTTTAGCACCAATAATTTCTTTGGCGGCCCCAAAGCCTATGGAAGGCAAGGACACTCTCTCACGTCATTCTTGACAAGACATGGGATGTCACCACAATCATAATTCAAAAAGCTAAATTGTGGAAATGATTCCCCCATAAGGACGTCAACTATTGCATTAATTTCATCTCTGGGAATGAGTACTCTTCAGATTTGTAGTTGTATTTTGTCACGCATGTAGGTGGCGCTCGGTACATTAGCTCTCATGCATAGTTAAGCAAGTAGCTTACAAAGGCATTCATAGCATTTTCCATCAGAAAGGCACCTAACTAGTATATAGTAGAATTTTTTGGAAGGTGTGGAGAAAGGAGAGCAATGGAGACGCCATTGGCTTTGGAAACAAACAAACAAATGCAGGCTTTTCACGAGGAAATCACAGACAAATGGCTGCAAGGTCTACTTCAATCCTCACATCTGCTCATCCTAAAGGCCACTAAGTGCGTGTTCGGTCAAGAATTCATGAATTCCTACCACAAAGCGAGAGCCAACATAGAGATACCGACAATGTTTCTTGCAATTCTCCTTCACATGGGAGTTTCCAAGGCACTAGGTAAAAAATTGACCTAGATGATTTTTGTACTTGCATGTTTGGGTGAAATTGATGCAACATTGGACAACATGGATGATGAAAGGAACATCCCCATGCCATAGAACTACTATATGACACATGTGAGAGGCCGCAAGGTTATGAAATTCCCTCTGATTCACACCATTAATCCAAAAGGTTTTGAAAAATTATGGGCAGAAAGGGATAGAAATATCTTCTTCCTCCTCAGAGCTACGAATCTAACTACAAATCTTCCTAGGGGTTGGATCAGAAAGTACACGAAGGATGAGGAGCTTGAGGATGAGTTTGATGTTTATGATGACTAGGAATGGGGGTTGGGTGAAGGAGAGGAATGGCTAGAAAATGAGCAATGAGACCCAAAAGAAAAAGCTAATGATCCGGCTCATAGGAACTGCGGCCCAGACTGTCCCACAATCACTAGTTATAAGGCATACCTGAAGTGGTGCTAGTCTGAAGATGAAGATGAGGATCTCTGAGTTTCGAAGGTATTCATAGAATTGAAATCTCTCAGGGTGGGTTTCTTTATCAATGTGCAATGTAAATATCTCCTCAGTAGTATATGGTTAGTAGCTTTTGTGTCAGTCCCAGTTGTGGGGTATAATTAGCATAGTCTATGGCGTTGTGTATAGTTTGCACTCCTAGTCTGCTAGTAACTAAAATGACAACTAGATTTTGGTCTATACATCATGTTTTGGTATCTTGATGGACTAGTTGGTCAATAATATAGAAAAGACCAACCAACATTTTCTGCTATTACTCCTCTAATATTTTTGGGGAATCTCAACAGGGTGTCAGCCCCCTTTGGCAAAAGGCTCTCACTGACAAAAAAAGTCACTCCCTCCTTGATTGGCCTCTTTTAAATAGAGTTTCCCTCCAAAAAACATAATTCTTCAAATTTCCTTCACGACCCTTGATTGAAATTTGAGAAGATTTAAAATAAACTTTAATTAAATGAGACATTTTTATTTTATATTTTAACTTTACTTGAGGCCTTCTTTATTATAATTTTAATCCCATTTCTTTAATGCAAAATTCCCAAAACCTATAGTAAATATATGATGGGAATTTTAGGTTTCAACTTGGCATAATTTTGAAAAGGGTACATTAACGATTAAAATGGAAGATGATGAAGAAAGACAAGAGCAACGAAGCAGAGCATGTCAGACAAGGCACCTCAGCTAGCAACCTTATGTATATGAGATACATTGATAGGAAAGCAACCGGGTCTCACTTAAGTATGCCATATAGCTTCTCATATTGTCCAAGCTTTTGGACTTCTCTTCTAATAGCAACTTACAAAACTTGGTCTACCATTAAGGAATTCAACAAAGATAATGCAGATATGAATGATTGGTCATAAACAACTTGAAGTAGATGATAGTCTTCTTGATTAAACAAACAAACCTGTTACTTTCAATGTTTTTCTCTCTTTTCCAATGTCCTCTTTCTATACATCATTTATTATATATAGGTATTTCAATAAGGTTAGCGTCATGCCTGAACAAAATAATATAAGCTCTGGTTATAGGCTTATATTCCAGTGTTATGGGTTTGCATGTTAATATCTGTTGCTTTAGAGGTTGAGGCATTTTTTTTGCTGGCCAATGAAAAGCAACTTTATTAAATCTAGGGACAATTGGACTACTTCTCTACCAACTAACATTATGCTTCAGAATATTGTTCTCCATTATTTGGAGGGTTTGGCCCAATATTTATACAAAGCTTTTATTTTCCCTTTGAAAAAAAAGAAACCATGCTAATATTCTTATCAACAATCAGGGCTGTCGTGGACCTTCCTACAACACAACCTCATTAGAGTAGAAAACAATACATCAATATTATCAAATACTTGTCAATCATCTGAATATAGCCATGTGTGTGTGTGTGTGTGTGAGAGAGAGAGAGAGAGAGAGAGAGAGAGAGAGAGAGAGAGAGAGAGAGAGAGAAACTAGATAAGCCCTAAATCACAGAACATAATCCCATTCGAGTAAATATAATACATCAAAATTATTAAATACTTGTCAATAAACTAAATATAGCCAAAGGCGAGAGGGACTAGAAGAGCCCTACTTCCTAGAACACAATCTCATTAGAGTAGAAAATAATGCATTAAAATTATCAAATACTTGTCAATCATCTTTCTATAGTTAAGGTATGAGAAAGTGAGTGAATCAGTGTGTTTGTGTGTGTGTGTGTTTGAGAGAGAGAGAGAGAGAGAGAGAGAGAGAGAGATGAGCCCTACATTGCAGAGACAAGAACATTCATTCCAACAATATTTTGTTATAGATATTCTTGCATTTTTGAGACATACATACAAAAGTTCAATCAGAACACATGTCACCGAGTAAACACTAAGGAAATATTACAAGAAATTAGAAAACTTCTGGTGTCTAACCTTGATATAGCTGCTTAGGGATTGAGCAAAATGTAAAACCATGACAAAGAATTAGCAAACCCGTCCTCAACATGCAAAACTCAAAAGAACAAGCTAATGCAAGGCTATCAGGACTAATGTGATAGTCAATGCTTGTTGGACCCAAAAAAATTATAAAAATATTTTTTTAAGGTTTTGGGGCTGATAACTTTGCCATCTTCACGCAGAAGTAGTATCTATGCAAGAAATTGAAAAACAGGCTCATGAATTCATAATTATGCTTAAAATATCAGCCTCTTATTATCATTTTGTATAACAAGTGAGGCAACTCTTTTCAAATACCTCTAGGAAATCACCAAAAGGCCACCCACGATTGTTCAACAAAGCTGCAATACAACAAAAATTTCACTGGATGTTGCCTGTTATGTAATACTGAAGAATTTTAAGTGGTCGGTAAGGATGGAAAACTCTTCCAGGATAACTTCTAGTTTGTTCATTTATATTGTAAAAACATCCTGATACTAGGAATTGGAGCAAAGAGACATTGCTGCAACAGCTATTAGTATTTCCCAAAGAGCTCCAAAACTTAAGCATGTTTGAACAACATAGAGAAATCACAGAGAATCACTTTGAAGTGCTCACCAATTAAATACATTTTGCACTACCATTTTTCACAAATATTTACTTTGTCATATTGAAATTTTTTATCTTATTTACTAGCCATCCCCTATGCTAGCTAATTAAGTTGTCAGCTCGTTAAATTTCAGATAAAGACAAGAAAATAAAGATAATAACAGTATAATAAAACTTACATATGCTAATATTAAAAAAAGAAAATCAATCTTAAAATATAGATTTCAAAATACAAACTAGAAATAACTTCTACTATCCCATATTTATGTGCCTCATTGTTGTTGTCAAATTCTAATTACAGGATGGCATGGAAGCACCACTACTTGCTATTATAACAAATCAGATTGTTAATTAATTCTTTCCTAAAAAGTCATCTTCAGATCATTCACTTTCAATCAATCTTAAAAATAAAGAGATGGAGGAGATTCTTCTAGCATGAAGGATACCAGTTACAATAAGAAGTAGAATTTTGAAGGCTTCAAGGTAGTCATGGCGGATGGGTTCACTACTCTTTGCAATGGCGTGCGACAAGAAGTTTTGAAGTGTTACTTAGCTCAGGTGGTCCAACTTTAAAATATGCTTTATGTACAATTCCTTACTAGTTGTACCCATTTGATGATATCCTTTCTACTATCAATTATTTTGTTCATGGAACATTGTTTTTTTTCTTAGCATTTTGATTGTTGTGCTAGTCTCTGACCTTATTTTTATTGTATGGGTATTGCCTTAAAACAACTTTCATGAAATGAAATTTCTTATAACAGATTTCTCTCTTTGATCTAATTTAATATACTGATGCAAATTAATAGTTAGCATATTTTAATTGGAAAGTGATGTTTTTTTTATCTGTCTCAAAAGTGCATTTTTTTGTGCAAAAAAAACCTCGGCCATTTTATTTTCTTGTTGAAGGGGATTTGGTTGGAACATATCTCAAAAAACTGCTGCTCATCAAGGGAATTTATGTGGTAATTTTCCTCTTAAGGAAATCATTTTGTTTACATTTCCTTAATATTTTTTTGTTTGTTTGTTTGTTTTTTGGTTAAATTATGGGTGTCTATTAAGGGGCCCTGGCCCAAAATGAAACCATTAAATACATATTGTAAAGAGAAATATATGCTTGTTGTAACAACTCACACGGGTATATCCATATTTACTACTAAGAATGGTACCAAGTCTGAAAATCAGGCCAAACCCTTTTTCCAGTGAGACCAAAGAACCATGTGATTGTTTTTTCAGGGATGCCTTCTTGTAATTTACTTCTATCCGCCCTATAGTGTCATCATCTTCCTCATATTCTGATGAAACTAGAGATGCCAATAGTGATTGATTGATTGATGGTATCCAATAGAGATTCTACTCTTGAGGACAAGTTCAAATTCCATTCTCAATGACAAATCTAAGATAACTCTATTTTTGGTCTTGATAATAGCAAAAAAATAGATTTTCAGCATATGTCAAGTTAGATTTGACACTAATTGACTTGTTCAGCATAAGGAATGCACAAAGAGGAGACTCGGTGCACTAGGGAATCAAAGAAGTGAAAGATGATAAACATATGAGGGTGTTATAGGTCTGCTCGTAGATGTTTTCAATGTTGTAGTTTTAATGCTTTGAAAATGAGGATTTGGTTTCATTTTGATGATAGCAATTTCAAGAGGGTTTCACTAGAAGGGGGTTGTTGTAGTTGGAGATGAAAATGACAAACTAGATGGGGACTAAGTAGGCACTAATATAACTCTGTAGTCATATTGCTGCATGGCTATTATGAGTTATGTTGGAGAGAAGTTGTGATGGAAGTCAATAATATTCATTTGTACTTAGAATAGTTTGGTGATTATTTTTCTACTATCTTACATCTACCTTGTACTGGGGTCCTCTGATATCTTTTTGTACTAATTTTCATGTCTAGAAATCTTGAAATGTTCTTATCAATGATAGGGAAAAACCTTTGGTTGCTTATAAATGATAAGGAAAAACCTTTAGGAATTTTTTTTTTAGCATAGTATATATATTCAATAAAAGGTTATGATTGTATGTTAGGGTTGTCTAATAGCCACTACTAGACAAAGTTGCATGCTTAAATTTATAAGTAGAAATTAGACACTTACATTTTAAGTTTATACACAAATTCATTTCTTTGGGGAAATCACTTAGACAAAAATATTTGCTCACATTATTTCTCGTTGCATATTGTTCCAACCCTATAACACAGTGCATGTACAAGGATCAAAGGAGAGAATGTATGTCTCTTTTGTGAGTGTATTCTTTCCCCTGTAGCACAAAAAGGTTGATAACTTATAAAATTATCTTTCTAAACCCAACTATATTGAAAGATGGGCATCAATATAATGAAGGGGAAAAGAAAATAAAGATGCTACTGTGCCAAAATGAATTATTAAATATCAGATTTCGAAAAAACAAGGAAATTTCCATTAAACTTGAAAAATTGAAGACCAAACATCCACAACTTTTATACAAATATGAGATTTATGAGCTGCTACTTGGAGGAACTAGAGCTCTAAGTTTAAGATCGTTTGGTATTGAAGGAGATTATGGTGTCCTTGTAATGGACTAGTTAGGGTTGAATCTTGAGTATCTTTTTAACTTTTGCAATAGGAAGTTTTCTTGTAAAATTGTTCTTATTCTTGCAAAGTAGATTTTGAATAGGGAAGGATTGTAAAAAATTGTTTCAATTCACAATAGCCAATGTTGAATATAGTAGGGTTTTAAAAAATTGCTTCAATTCATAGTAACAGATGTTGAATAGAGTAGGGTTTCGTGGTGATATAAGGATATCTTTGTATTGGGTGCATTATTGTTGGAATCCAACACCCCATTGTTTTTCTCTTCTTGTTTACACACGGGCATATTGATTATCATACATAATTTTGTCAATAAGTTTTATATTTGTAATATTTTCTTACATTTTTGTATTATTTCTTGTAGGAATGTGCTCAAGTTGTAGTATACACAAGGACCAAAGGAAAACTCTTACCCATATCCACATTAGTAACTTAGTTCAAACTGTGAACTTCACTAATTAGGTTTATGCCTCTACCTTAGCAAGCTCCCTTGAATGCAACTTGCCTACTTGAAGGAAACTTATGAATTACAATGTTTGTAATAATTATCTTGTAGTATTACTTACCCAGAATTTGGTGCAATCCAATGCAGTGTTTGTCTCTCATATGAAGTGTACCTGCAACCTTTACAAACACAATTACACAATAATAAGATGAATGAGATCATTTGCACACCCAAACTCGCCTATGAATACAAAAGGTATGGACACTCTTCTCCAGAAGATGTGAAATTATTACATATAGTTATATTAATATACAAATAAAATAGATATATAGGGGTAAACATATACATACGGGTAAACTTTATATATAACAAAATGAGTAGCTTCCCACACAAACTACATAGAAAGCAACATTGACTAAATATGGTGAACCTACCTTACTCATGATTTCTAGAATGGCCCAGTTATTTGAGATTCTCCCCCATATCATGATAGGTTTCCTTTTACTATACTATAATTAAAATATTAAACAACATATAACCTTAGCTAGAGAATAGCTCCTTTTACATAGATATTATTCAATTATTGTAGTTATGTATGCAACATGCCTTCCCCTTCAGGAGCCCAAAGCTAGAGGACCAAATGGAAGCTTTCCCATGTATACTTTTTTGTGTTTTGGTGCTTTGTTTTTTGGTTGGAGATGATTATTTGTATGTGTTGGAATGTATAGAAGGTCTCTTCTTTTATTAATTGCATGAAGCCATTGATTGTGTCTTGCTGAAGAGTTTTGATGGTGTCATATGTGCCCAAGTAGGGCTCAATTGAGACACTATCAAGGCTCTTCAAAATATATCATGAAACAACATCTACATTAAAATGCAATGGGGAGGGTTCAAGATCATATAATCATACAATATTTGAATTAAAAATATGGTCCTATTGCAGTTTGATACTCAATTTGTCTTGCTTGTCCTATTTGTGTACATTTCCCTTCCATGCATGTAATTTTCTACTTTCACAGTTGTGTTTGTTTTAGGGAAACATGTACTTAAAGCTGTAGCACTTGAACATAGAAATGTGTAAAAGTTTAAATAACCCCCCTGATTCTATTGGCAACCTGTCACAGCTGCAGTACTTGAACATAGAAGACTGTAGAGGTTTAAATAACCTTCCTGATTCCATTGGCAACCTATCACATCTACAACACTTGAAAATAGAAAGTTGCAAAGGTTTAAATAACCTCCCCAATTCCATTGTCAACCTCTCACAATTGCAACACTTGAATATAATAGGAAATTTTAAAGGTTTAAATAACCTCCTTGATTCTGTGATGGAAAACACATTGGAGACCTGATGCCCTTTTTCTTATTTTTTGTTTTACTCATACATTAATTGTTTCTAACAAAGAGTGAAATGAGGACGAAGTATTCCCTATTGGTTTGAGTGCTTGAATGATGGCATTCTATATTAGCTCTATCTAATCACTCTCTTTGCACTGTGTAATGCTACTTTGTTTGATTTTAACACTATGTTGAGGTCTGTAGATGTTTAACCATTTGTAGCCATACTTTGCACTATGTCATCAGATTTTTGTTATCTTTGGAAGTCTTGGCACTATTTGACAAATAGGTCTTCATACCCTAAACCGGGTAAATCTCACAATCAACATGCAATTTCCAAGCACCAAATGCTTCTTTAGACATCTCTTATTGTCCACTTCAACAAAACAAAAAACTTACAATGATTTTCCGAAAGAAATCTTCAAATTTTCAGATTGTGCGCCTAAAAAGGCTACTAGAATAGGCCTGTTTTACAAAGGAGACCCCTCTTACATTACTCCCAAACCCTTATCAACCTCAAACAGTCATTAATCATTCCTCAAAACTCATGATTTCACCATTTGTACTGACTGAAAACCATAAAAACAATCTGATCCACTAAACTCTTGTTTTAGATTGAATCAATAAGATTATAATGTGGAAACTTGAGAGTTTCTTTGACTAAAATTTGTCACAGTGTAATAAAATGCAGAGTTCCAATGGAACTTAACCTAGGGTTTGGAAAATAAGCATGGGAGTGATTTTCTAAAGGTTCCTTAAGCATAAGCAAGTCTATATATGAGTGATTGAAGTGATTTTCCAATAAGTTTGTGATCAAAGGTAGCCAAATGAATAAGCCCTTCCTGGGTGCAAACCTAATTAACTCTATTATGGAACGTAGACAGTTTGAATTTGTGCATTTTTCTTCAAGCAACTTATGGTGAGTCTTTGATATGTTTTAATACATGATGAAGGGCACCTTAAAGGTTGTTCACAGTCAGTATTGAGGGATTGTGTTTGAAGGGAAGCTCTGTCAGACCTATGGCAGACCTAGTAGGAATAGGGCAGAGTAATGGAGGAAGCACTCCTTAACTGAGTTCTTGGGGTGAAGATAAAAGGGTTTATTCATGTTGTTTCAAGTCTAGCAATGTTGCTCAAAGTGTTGGCTCAGCCTTTGGTGTTTGGGAAGATGAAGTTAAGGTTGTGACTTAGGAGAGCCATTGTAGCACACTTAATAGACAGTCATAAAGAATAGAAAAAAGATGATTGGGCAGACTGTGTAATGAATGTGATCTTGTCATTTCAACTCATATGAAGGTGTATCAAGTATAGACTAGATTGATTGTGTCTTAGAGATCCAAATTTTTGTTTGTAATCAAAGAGTGTCTTTGTTATACCTTGAAGGATAGTCATAGGGAACTAATGGTATAATGAAAGGGAAGATGTTGTAAAAGTATTTATTTGTTATTTTGACTCAATGCAAGGTGACATATGTTTTGATTGTGCTTCTAAAGACAAAGTTTGTATTTGCAACCATCATGTTCCATTGAATGAAGTTGTAAAGGAAGCTGATCTTGATTAATGGTGTTGATTGAGTGTTTTGAAGAACTTGACTGAGTTTGGGACTCTTAATTCAAATTTTTGAGTTGGAAATTGTTACAAAGAGGCATATAGTTGAATAAGTGTGTCAAGGTGTTGTTTTCTCTCTTAGCTCTGCATCAGGCATGTTTTTTTATAAACAAGCAAGTCAATAAAGCCATCATAAGGATGAAATAAGTAAATTTTCACATACATGGAGATGATGCAGAGCCAAGAGAGAAATCAAAACCTTGACACACTTATTAAACTATATGCCTCATTGTAACATTATCCAACACAAACATTTGAAATAAGAGTTCCAATCTCCTTCAAATTCTTCAAAACACTCAGTCAACATCATTAATCAAGATCAACTTCCTTTACAATTTCTCCCAACCTTTCATAATGGCATAAGATGATTAAAAATGAAAAATTTATCTACCTAAGCACAACCAAACATATATCACCATTATTTGAGTCAAACAAATACCTCACAATGTTTGCCTTTTAAATTCTTATCATTCTATTATGATTGTCCACAATGTGACACAGTGAAAGCAAGACCTTTACATCCATAACCAACTTTTGATTCCAAGAAATATATAATTCATTCAACAAGTGGAACAACTTTAAGAGACCTAATCCAACATCTTTTAACCCCTTCCAGTCCTCACGAATATAGTTTTCATGAGATTCCTTCATTACTCTGCCCTTTTCCTAATAGGTCTGCCATAGGTCTAACAGAGATTTTCTTCAAATAGAGACATTTATCACTAACTATGAATAAATTTTAATATGCTACTTAATGTGCCTTAGAACATATCCATAATTCATCATATGTTGTCTTGAGAATATGGAACAAACAAGATTATAACACTGCTAAAATAGGGCTAATTAGGTTCCAAGTCCAAGAGGGCTTATTGATTATATAGGTTCCCATCATGTTTACTCTTTCAAAATTATTCTAACAAGTTTATCTTGACCTAATTATTCTCAATAAACCTTTGGAGGGATGTTTCTTTGCTTATTTTACCAAACCCTAGGTTAGGTTTCTCCTAAATGCTTGGTTATAGACTGTAATCTCAAAAAACCAGTCAAAACATTAATTTGCAACGCCTTTAAACTTATGATCTTGACTCAAAATCACTTGAATATGAAAGAACATACATAGAAGGCCAATGTCACCAAAAACTAGAGTATTTCACCAACAAATAAAAGAGAAACATAAATTCCTTAACTCATTGTTAACCCTAGCGAGGGTTTTAGACTATTATGAGAGAAAAGATGATATCTTCTTCAAATGATGACTAAAATTCATGAAACAAGATTCATATGGAATGTGATGGAGGCCACAACACTTCCAACCAATTTTGCACACTTTACAGTTCATACAACTCCGTAAAAAAGCTGAACATAGAGAAATTTTGAGAAAAATATAGAAAACAATGCTTTATTCTTTTATTTCTCAAATCTTCAATCACCCTTGAACCATAAATGAATACAATAGCCTTTTTAAAGGAATCAAATCATGTCTATTCAGTTTCTACCAAATTATAACTCCTTGTGACTCAAATGACTCTTCAACTACCTTTACATAATTATGCAACTTTGTTAACAATTGTTGACAACTTTATATCTTGTTTACATTTTTCCACTTTTTGGACTTAATCATCTTTATAACAGCCTAAAGGAATAAAAAATGACTCCTTTCCATCCTACTACAAAGAAAAAATTCAAAATTAAATAAAATGGAGATATAATGTTGCAAGGGTACCCTTGCACCAGGAGATAAGCAGAAAAACTAATGATCTCTACAAAGACAATTATACAAACACATAACTCAATGTGTAGGGTCCATAATGAGTACCAGTTGAATTCACTATAAGAGGCTGGATTTAAAATTAGAGCCCTAGAGGTATAAAAGAAGAATGAAATTAAATTATAATTCCTTACTGAGTCACTGACCAACAGAATTAAAGTGATGGGCAACAAAATAGATATTATACCAGCAATCACCCATATAAACTAGTATATCAGTGAGCACCCACCTTGCCGATTTTCTCACATGATTGTGCTCCCTTCTTCATTTTAATTAATTATATTGGATATTCCAGCATAAGATAATTCCACCTTAAAATTATTGCTCTCCTAAGCTAAGAATAACAATGGCTAGTATAGCAAGCAATTTGCATATTGCAAGGAATTTCCTCTCTAAACAACTACAAAAGTACACATGGGCATGGTTAAGAATTAAGTTCCTACCTACTAAAATGATCAATTAGAGGTCTCTTTTTCCTCAACTCAATCACAAGAGATTATTATCTTTGTGATAAGAAATAGGCCTATTCTTAGTTCTCTATTGCAGAAGGTTTAGTCCACATGCCTTGTGTGAAGCTTCCAAGGATCAAACCAAAGCTTCATTCTTTCCCACTAATTTGAGCAATTTCCATGGGACAACAAGGAAGGAAGAAACTCATCAAAATTGATCCTTGTCATGACATTGACATAAAAAATTGTACTCAATTGGGCCACAAAGGCCAAAGTTGGAAATTTCTCATCTGTCAAGAAACATTGTAATTTCTTACTAGATAAAATAATCTTGAACCTTGTCAAGGATATTTCACAACTGCATTTCTATAAAAGATGAGAATTTTTAAATTTACAACACTCAATCTTATTTTTCTTCAATTGTATACAAATAAAGAGACTTGGCCAATATTGTAAAGAAGTGGGCATCAAAATTAGTAGGTGATCTTTAATTGGTATGAAAACAATAGAAATCTCCAAGTTAAAAAGAATAGAGATAGTAGCGGAAATTGAAAGTTGTCATATCCTTGTCTAGCCACTAGGCATGGAAGAAAAATGTGTCACATCTTTATTATGTGCTTGGTAGTTGACATCATCAAACAATGAATATAAATGTGGGCGAGAAGGAAGGAAAAACCTTTGTTGTATTATTGAAGTGCTCTCTCTATTTCCTTATGCATCATAGACCACATTTAATGAGCGAGATACAAGCAACCCTTTCATCTACTTCTATAGCATAGATACTGACTCTAGTCTTTTGTGGCTTTAAAAGCCAATATGAGATCCAATAGACGGCTACAATATCAAAGGATTTCCATATGATTTTATTGAGATACAATCTAAAAAATTGTAACACAAACTAATTAGAAAAGCTTGGAACGAACTACTAATAAGCCCATGAATATAACAAATGAGTAGATCTTGCTTGTAAGGAGTAAAATAGTTTTTATATCTTTCTATTTAGCTTGAGTTATAAATGTATAATTTCAAGTGAATTCATTAATTTGAATGTATTAAATAGAGTGCATGTGATCTCACCAAACAATAAAAGTAGCTCCAAAATCAATCTTTTTTAAGAGCAACTCTTAGCAAATAAATGCAAGCAACTAGGAGAAAGGGGATTTTTTTGAAAAGGTAAAAAGGTCATCACATGCCTAGCATTTTGTGCTAAGATAAAAGATCAAAGCACTCACAATAGAGAATTGGAGATTAAACTGGATAAACCAAGTGATATTGGTTTGAAAGGTGATAATGTTAACTTTGAGTTTATAAGCTGAATTGAAATTTTGAACAAAAATTAACTATCATCCACAGGTTTTGGATAAGAAATTATTTTTTCCTAGTTTTTGACTCCTCACACCTTGGTAGAAATGTTTGTTTTGTAATTTTCTCTTGTTTTCTAATATGTTATAAGACAAGTTTGTGATAAGGTTAATGAACAATAGTTAATATGGAATGCTTGTTGATATTTAAATTGCTGATGTGTATGCACAAGCAGGCTGATGAGAATGGGTTTGTAAAAATATCAGCTACTAGTATGTTGAGTGGAAAGCAACTTGCTTCTCCAAACACGGTGAGTTTTGTGATGACCTTAGTGGACACATTTTATTGTATTTTCTGTGTTCTATGGTATTGAATATTAAATCTTACAATTTTTTATTTGTCTGAATGAGATATTGATTGAGTTGCATGTAGCTTCTATAATCTAAAGATAAAATTGTACAAGTTTATTAGTTTATGTTAATCATGCATAAAAATTTTCTGGAAGCCTTTATGCAAGTTTAGTAAGAACATGGATGAAGTGCAACTTTTGAACATCATAAAAACTCAACATATCTTCTAAGGATTGTTATAGATCAAATATAATATAAGTTGAACGTCATGCTTTGGATTTATTTTTGGCTGCCTTGTGCATCCTTTTTTACTAATCTCCTTATGTGTGGATGGAAACTAACCCTATATCTAGTCAAATCATTTTTTCAAAATGTTAACTTTGAGTTTATAAGCTGAATTGAAATTTTGAACAAAAATTAACTATCATTCATAGGTTTTGGATAAGAAATTATTTTTTCCTAGTTTTTGACTCCTCACACCTTGGTAGAAATGTCTGTTTTGTAATTTTCTCTTGTTTTCTAATATGTTATAATGCAAGTTTGTAATAAGGTTACTGAACAATAGTTAATATGGAATGCTTGTTGATATTTAAATTGTTGATGTGTATGCACAAGCAGGCTGATGAGAATGGGTTTGTAAAAAGATCAACTGCTAGTATGTTGAGTGGAAAACAACTTGCTTCTCCAAACACGGTGAGTTCTGTGATGACCTCAATGAACACATTTTATCGTATTTTCTATGTTCTATGGTATTGAATATTAAATCTTACAATTTTTTATTTGTCTGAATGAGATATTGATTGAGCTGCATGTAGCTGCTATAATCTAAAGATAAAACTATACAAGTTTATTAGTTTATGTTATTCATGCATAAAAATTTGTTGGAAGCCTTTATGCAAGTTTAGTAGGAACATGGATGAAGTGCAACTTTTGAACGTAATAAAAACTCAACATATCTTCCAAGGATTGTTATAGATCAAATATAATATAAGTTGAATGTCATGCTTTGGATTTATTTTTGGCTACCTTGTGCATCCTTTTTTACGAATCTCCTTATGTGTGGATGGAAACCAACCCTATACCTGGTCAAATCATTTTTTCAAAATGTTAACTTCGAGTTTATAAGCTGAATTGAAATTTTGAACAAAAATTAACTATCATCCACAAATTTTGGATAAAAAATTCTTTTTTCCTAATTTTTAACTCCTCACACCTTAGTAGAAATGTATGTTTTGTAATTTTCTCTTGTTTTCTATGTTATAAGGCAGGTTTGTAATAAGGTTACTGAACAATAGTTAATATGGAATGCTTGTTGATATTTAAATTGTTGATGTGTATGCACAAGCATGCTTATGAGAATGGGTTTGTAAAAAGATCAGCTGCTAGTATGTTGAGTGGAAAGCAGCTTGTTTCTCCAAACACGGTGAGTTCTGTGATGACCTCAGTGAACACATTTTATCGTATTTTCTGTGTTCTATGGTATTGAATATTAAATCTTACAATTTTTTATTTGTCTGAATGAGATATTGATTGAGCTGCATGTAGCTACTGTAATCTAAAGAGAAAACTATACAAGTTTATTAGTTTATGTTATTCATGCATAAAAATTTGTTGGAAGCCTTTATGCAAGTTTAGTAGGAACATGGATGAAGTGTAACTTTTGAATGTCATAAAAACTCAACATATCTTCCAAGGATTGTTATAGATCAAATATAATATAAGTTGAATGTCATGCTTTGGATTTATTTTGGCTACCTTGTGCATCCTTTTTTATTGACCTTGCAAGATTCAAGTTAACATAATTTAAACCATATGCCCAAAAAAGATGCATGGTAATGTAGTGTTTATATTTGTGGCCTTTGTATTTGATTAGCATGAAGCTAATAATAACATTGTAAGCACTGCTATGAGTGTTGGTTTTTTAGTAAATTAGATTGATGAATGGTTCTTAGAATCTATGCTTACTTTAATCCCTCTTCCCCATTCTCTTTCTGATGACTTTATACCCTATGGATGATAATAATCATCTAGACTATCAGGCCTCTTGATCAACAAAAATGTGAGACTGCTAAGGTAATTTTCAGGGTAAAACATTCATGAGGTATCATTGCAATTATTTTTGAAAATTTTATTTTGCAATTATTTTAACACACACATAAAAGTACTATTTAAGTAAGTAATGGTTGTTTTATTATGCAAACAAGGGTAATCAATACCTATGTAATATAATGTGTTATTTTTTTCTTTTTGCAAGAATGTATTGATAAACTCAAAGAAGGGGATAAAGTTAAGGTGTTGGATCCATTAGATGGTGATGCTGTGGGAATTGGGAAGATCCACTCCCTATCTATTGTACATGGAGTCAACTTGAAAGGAACAAGAGATGCAAATCAAAATGTAAACATTTTAAAGGTCACAAGTAACATACCCCTTGTTTATGAAGACAAAATAGATGGAGATATTCGTCTGAAAGAGAAAGAGGGAACCTTCACATAGTGGCCACTAAAATATTTGCAAAAAATGACATAGTTGAACATATTTATCATGTACTAGTTGCTAGACATCTTGGCTCACTAATTTATGCAGTATTTTGAATATGTTGTTCAGGGATCTTAATTATCATGGTGTATTTGAAAGACTTGGAAACTCTTAGACAACTTTGACATTTTTTATTATATTTACATATATACTCTTAGACATCTTTGACATCTTATAACTTGATATATATATTGATATATATTTGCATTAAATTTTTTTATTGTAGATTACCTTTATTTATCATGATGTTGAATCAATCTTTTAATTTTAGTATGTTGTAGCTTGTACACATATGTAATATTTTTATTTACTTTTATGTTTTAGTTAAAATTTAATATTATATTAGTTTTGCATTATAAAATTTATGGTATTTAATAAATTATTTATTTTGTGATTATATTTACTACCAATTAATGAAAACTAGTAAATAAAATGACTAAATTAATGATAATATATGACTAAAAGTAATGATTAAATTAATGACTAAATATGACTAAATGACTAAAAGTAGGCTAAAAGTAATGACTGTATATAATGACTAAATATGTGACTAAGTAATGACTAATAATGACTAAATATATGACTAAAGTAATGACTAAATTAATGACTAAATATATGACTACGGTAATGACTAAATATATGACTAAATAATTGACTACCATGACTAAATAAATGACTAGTTAACAACAATTAATGACTAAATTAATGATTAAATATATGACTAAATTAATGACTAAATATATGACTAAATAAATCACTACCATGATTAAATAAATGACTAGTTAATAACAATCAATGACTAAATTAACGATTAAATCAATGACTAAATCAATGACCAAATTAATGACCAAATCAATGAGTACAAATCAATGACTAAATAAATGACTAAAATAGTTTAGTCATAAATTTGGTCGTGTTATAAATGACTGGCAATAAACTACTAATGGTCACGTGACCAAAATTAGTCATTTATATGCAATTTTAGTAGTTTATTTAGTCATATATTGTTGTTTTAATGTACACCATGTAGATCATGCTCTCAAATTTTCTGCTAATTTTTAAATGAACATGTAGTACCTACTAATTTTTAAAAATTATGGACACATCTTGGGAAAACAAAAATTGAGTGTGGTCCACTGTAATCCAAGATTAAATATTTAAAAGGTTAGGCAATAAAGCATATAGATCAAACCCCAATAAACAATGAAGCACAAATAAGCACAAAGACATAAAAACATAAATCAATATTACCAAATCTTCATACCACCATTGATTCACCTTCATTGCACTTCTCCATTTTTCTTTATATGAATAATTGCCCTTAGATTTTTTTTGAGTATGCAAATAGGCCTATGACAATGACTAAGCAAAATATTGAAGATTTATATGACTATGGATGCACTTGACTTGATAGTAGACTTGATAGAAAGATAGCATAAGCTTGTGTAGGAAAATGTCTAGATAGCAAGAGGTTGATGACAAATGACAATGGCAAGGTATTTTATAGGAAAGAAAATTTTGAATGAAAGGCTAATATTGAATGTCAATAATCAATGGCCAAGAATGAAAGATGTAGTATGGACTAGGGTTAGGGAAAATGATAAGGATTGATGGTCAAGATTAAATTATAAATAATTTAATAGAGAGTGGAGGTTAATTGAGACATGGATAGATAAGGACTTGGTGTGGAAGATAATATTGGCATGGATAAAGAGGTGATAGGGGATTAAATAATAAAAATTATTTAATCTAGGTATTAATGAATAATTAAATATATATTTTTTTAATTATAGAGGAATGTGACAAAGATGACCTTTTAGTTAAAGTACTGAGTTTAATTCAAAGAGTTAAGAAATGGAGACAAATTTTAGAAAGAAAGGGACTTGTGTGACTTTAGGTGACATGGAAATAAATTTATCAAGAGGAATAAAGATAGAAATGAACTAATTAAATAATTTGGTATTTAATTAATAGAAGACTTATGACTTTAGGACAATTAAATAATTAAAATTATTTAATTATTAAAGAGAAAAGAGGAAATGATGGAGAATTAAGAAGTTGTAGGCCTAGGACAATTTCTAGTGTCTACATTTTGCCCCTCTTTGATACAATGCAGTTTATTGTATTGTATCAAAGAAATTCAGTCAAAACATGCTCCAACTTGAACAGATGAGAGGAAGGATAGGAAGTTCTCATAGCCTTTTCCAGGAGACATCTTGAGGTTCAAAAAGCATGAGTGTGCTCTCAAAATGGATGAGAAAGACAGGAGCGAAGGTCTAGAAGAAATGTTAGCATATGAAGTTGTGAGTTAGTATGGAGAAGGGACTTTAATATTTTGCCAAATAAATGAAGTAGACCTTGCATTCCGATAATAGTGGATTTAAAAAATATGAAAAATAGACAAAAAGAAAACATGTGGTGTGCAAAGGTCACCCACTTGTAAAATAGGCAGTTGTAGACAAAGATGTCCTAATTCATAGTAAGGAGCCAAGTTGCCTTGAAGAGTATTTTTGTCAAGACAATCCACAAACAACAAGTCGAAAGGAATGTGGAGACATGCGCTCCCCTAAATCCTTCATGGAACATCCTCGAGGAAGCTAAATAGTAACCTGATTCAAAGAAAAAAAAAAAAAAGATAAGACAAAACAAACCACAAGGTCAACAGCCATTCAAAGTGTTTGCCAAAATATGATTGTTTGACTTTTAGGTGATTGACGGGTTGATTGTCTAACAACGCCTAGTTTCAGGAGGGAAACATGTTGTATAAGACATCAATTCTTGTTTCGATCATGTGACCACCTATATAAGGAAAATGATGATGTTTGGGTGTGAGAGAGTATTTTGGAGGAGGTTTTGGGAAGGAAACATCTATATAAGGCAATTGATTGATTTGGATTTGATAGTTTGATTGTTTTGACTATTTTTAACAATTCATTTTGATTTAACTGAAGTGACTTTTTGTTGTTTGTTTTTATCTTTGGTATTGCATGACTTGGCTACCATCATTTTGCATTGTTGTTTCCATTAAGTTGAAAATGTTGATTTAGCAGATTTGACATGACAAACCTAAAGGGCTATTCCCTAAGTGGCGCAGGAGAACAAAATTAGCAGAATGGCGCCCCCTTTTATGTAACAATACACATAGACACTTACGTTTGACATGACATGAATTTGATACATTTTATTGAAAGGACCCTTGCTTGTGATTTATTTATTAAAGCTTCAAAAGAGTTGACCCTAATACTCCAAAGGGAACATAGACAAATGACCTTACCCCACATTTAGTCCACGAGAGCAACATAGTTTGACAATGACATAAACAACATGTCAGAATTTGACACTATTTTTGGGTTGTATAAGTTATTTGGATGTTTTGTATTTTTTGTATATTTATTTTTGTCTTTTGATAGTTTATGATTTTTTTGTGTTTTGGAATATTTGATTTTTTGTCTTTTAATAGTTTTATGATTTTTTTGTCTTTTTGAGTGAAAGCAAACCTCTGATAGTAAGTGTAAGATCCAAGGATCACGTAGGTCAAGTAGTTGCCCCTAGTCAAGTATAAGACCAATTTATTAAGGGTGAAATGGAATGATATAGGCATTACGGAAGGTGAAAAGACACATGATGTCAATCATTCCAAGCTATGGAAAGGACAACCATTTATTATGGGTGATATGGGGAAGGCAGATGACAAGGAAAATTTAGATTGGAATGATGGTAGATGATGAAGGAAAGTCAACTACACATGGCGCATGTTTTTGAGGTTTTCACCTGGTACTTATCCAAAGCACCATTGGTTTTCACTATTGGACGAATTATTTCTCTTTACTATTTTCTTGATTATTCATTTATTTTTATTTATTTTGTATTTTTTTATGGTTATGAAAAGACTTTCAGAAGTTGTGTAGAACCTCTTTAGATGCAGACTATTGATTTGTTCTGACAAGGGTTCCGCTTCAAGAGTTGAGAGTTGATATGCCCTGGTCCAAAGACTGTTGTGACAATATAGGGACCCGACCAATTTGGCTCAAACATTCCTAGCTTCTCTCATTCTTCTTGATTCTTAGGATTTTCCATTAAGACTAGGTCACCAATGTCAAAATGTCGATTCAATACTTTCTTATTATAACTGTGACAGAGATGATTCTGATGTATGAAGATGATCCAATGTTCTTTGTCTCTGTTCATCTAAAAGTTCCAACTCATGTAGCCTTGAGACTCGATATTCCTTGTCATCTATATGCCCTTGCATGGATACCCATAAGGAAGGAAGTTTAACCTCAATAGGTAAGATTACTTTGGAATCAAAGACTAGGGAATATGGAGTAGCACCAATGGGAGTGTGAATGCTTGTGCGGTAGGCCCATAAGGCATGATTCAGTTGGAGATGCTAGTCATGACCAACGTCATTGACAGTCTTTTTAAGGATTTTTAGGATAGTTTTATTAGACGCCTCAGGTTGGTTGTTACCTTGGGGGTAATATGGAGTGGAGAAATGGTGTTAGATGTGGAATTTTTCACAAAGTTGGCATACCTCTTGGTTTTTGAATGGGTGACCATTATCTATAATGATGGATTGAGGGAAACCATATCATAAAATGATATAATTAAGGATAAACTTGGAAATCTATTTTCCAATAATGTATGTCATCGGGATGGATTTGATCCATTTAGTGAATTAATTGGTTGCGGTAATTATGAATTTATGACCATTAGAAGATGTGAGATGAATCTTACCTATGAGGTCGAGCCCCCATTAGGAAAAGAGCCATGGTGATGTTATTGGATGAAGTTATTGTGTTGGTTCATGGATCAAATCTCCATGAATTTGACATTTTTGAAATCTTTCGACAAAGAGATATGAGTCTTTTTCCATTGTAGGCCAATAATAACCTAGTCTCATGATCTTTTGAGCTAAGGTTGGGCCACTAGAGTGAGCTCCACATATACCCTCATGCACTTCACTCAAGGTTGTTTTTTTTTCTTTAGTATCAAGACATCGCAACAAGGTATTGTCTAGCACATGTTTATAAAGGGTGTCTCTGATGATGGCATATTTGGAGGCCTTATGAATGAATGTCTTACGTTGGTTACCTATGAAAGGCCAATGGGAAGGATTTGGTCATGAAGGTAGTCATATATATCTTGGTACCATGTTCAATTGGGACCAACGAGTTCACACACCATCTCAAACTCAGGGATGTCAAAGGCAGGAACCAAAAGCCATTCTACCAAAAACTCAAATTGAGTCACATTATTTGGTTTGTCCAAGAGAGCCAATGGTGGACATGGAATTTGCTACTTTATTCTGAATACAGGGCACTTGATGAAAGAGAATTATGTCAAGATACTATCTAAAACTATCTACCCACCACTTGTAGGGTGTGATATTTTCATCCTTGGTATCATAATCATCTTTAACTTGTCAAATTATCAATTGAGAATCACCAATTGATTCCATTTGATAGCCATACGTAATCCTGTTAGGTGGGCTTCATATTTTTCTATGTTGTTTGTACATGGAAAAGCAATCTTGAATGACTTAGGAATTGTATCACCTTGAGGGGTAACAAATAGTATCCTTGCTCTAGAATCATGATTTGTGTGTGATCCATCAAAGTAAAATTTCCACGTCATTTTTGTGTCTAAAGTGAAGATGGATTCATCTTAAAAATCTGAGACTAATGGATGATTTTCCTTGGTTGGTGCATCTACAAGTTGGTTAGCAATAACCTATCCTTTTATAGATTTTCTTTCGATGTACTGGTTATCATATTCATTGAGTATCATGACCCACTTAGCCAACCGTCCTATCAATGGTGCTTTAATGAGAAGATAGTTCAAGGGATCTATCTTTGTGACCAATTTTGTTTAATGATTCAACATATAATGTCTTAGTCATTGAGTAGCAAAGACAACCTCAAGACAAGCAAATTCTATTAGACAGTAATTTAGTTCATACCCCACCAAGGTGCGACTAATGTAGTATATTGCTCGCTCACAATCTTCATCGTCATTCTATGCAAGTAATTCCCTCAATGCAGATGTTGTTGCTGAAATGTATAAGATGAGAGGTCTCCCATCAACGAGTGGAATTAATACTGGTGGTGTTAGTAGATAATCCTTGATTTGTTGATTTTGTCCATATAAATGGTACCCCTTTTCTAAGTAAGTGTTGGAATGGATGAACTTTGTTAGCCAACTATTTTATAAATCATTTGATGGATTGTTTCTAGCCTTGAAGTGTTCGTATCTAATTTATATTGGCTGGTGGAGGCATGCACATTATTGCTTTGACTTTCACTGGGTCTACTTCAATGCCTCATTTGGAAACTATATAACCAAAAAGTTTTCCTGATGTGAATCCAAACACACACTTCCTAGGATTCAATCTGAATTTGTATTCTTCCAACCTCTTGAAAATCTTGTCTAAAAATCTCAAGTGGTCACCTCGGGTCAATAATTTGGCTAGCAGGTTGTCTATATAATCTTCAATTAAAGTGTGCATCATGTCATGAAATATTGTTGTCATGGCTCATTGATATATTGCTCCTACATTCTTAAGTCCAAAGGGCATGACATTCCAACAATAAGTTCCCCATGGAAAAGTGAAGGTTGTCTTATGTTGGTCCTTAGGTGCAATTTTTATTTGATTATATCCCAAGAAGCCATCCATGAGGACAACATCTCATATCCAGCCATCAAGTCCACAATTATGTCAATATTTGGTAAAGGAGATTTATCCTTAGGACATGCATTGTTTAAATCTTGAAAGTCTATACAAATGTGGATTCCACCTGTTGGTTTTGTCACTGGAACAAGGTTGGAAACCCACTTTGTAGAGTCAATTGATTTGATGAAGCCGGTGTCTAGTATTTTCTTCAATTCAACTTTGACCAATAAAGCAATTTGCAGATGCATTTTTCTGAGTTTTTACTTGATTGGTTTAGCCTCTGGATGTAAGGGAAAATAGTGTAATATCAAATCAAGATCTAAACCATGCATGCCAACATATGACTAGTCAAATTTGATCTATCTCTCTTCAAAGAAAGCCCAAAATTCTGGCTATTTCGATACTATCAATAATGAGGCAAAGTGGATTATTCTAGAATTTTCATTTGTGTTGATGTTGATTTCCATGGATTTCTCAATCAAAATTGGAAACTTCTCTTTGGTAATGGGGAGAACTTCCAAACCTCCATCCTTGGGTGCCTCAGAGAGGTTTCACCCTCGAATATGTCCTTTATTTTTACTTTTTCATGGTCTAAAGGTGCCTTTCAGTTTTCACCTAGAGACTCATCTTTTTTTATTTTTTCATATTTTGCTTTGTTATTTTTAATTTTGTGACTAAAGGGGTTGATATACTCCCCAAAGTATGCCATATTATCTAGTTAATGGTAAATCTAGCCTTATTTTCACCACTAGGGATTCCTTTACACAGTCCCATGAACTCAGTGATTGCTTCGTCATTCTCAAATATATCCAAGATGGGAGGTTCTTGTTGATCCCAATCGATGAGTTGGGGATAAAATAATGGGATTCCATCATAAAAAATGTCAAAGTTTAAGGTGGAAAAGGTAAATATGAAGGTGCCATTATGGCCGCAGATCATGGTATCAGAAAGGTCAAGGTTGGAAAACATTTCGACTATATTGTATTTTCTAGAGGTAAGGGAGTCCCATTCGTACTCGTTGGAATCAGTCTCTATGTAGTTGTCATCAAGTGTGTTAGGTAGTTGAGAAGTGTTAGGTAAGGTAGATGTCTCAATAACTTGAGAAGCATTTACTTCATCTTGTAAAGGTGTTGCAATATTAGAAGTGCCAATCTTAATCAGTTTGAACTCCAACCCTAGGCCTTTTGGTTGTTTGGATAAGGGAAAAGGTTTTTTCATCCCATTTTTCTTTAATCCAAATCCAGTATGTCCATCATAGCCTTTGTCCCACATTATTTTAAAACCTTTTCCATACTGTTTCATTGGTATTTGAGCAAGTGGAAGAGCTTCTTAGTTTCCTTCTTTATAAAGCCAAGAGTCACATCCTCTTTGTTGACTACTTCTTTACTTAGTTCCCCCCATTTGGTGAAAGTGGTTGAGGGAGGTGAGTGAATAGTGACCTTGGGTTTCCTTTTATCTGCTATTAGTTTTCCATATGACTTAGGAGTAGTGAGCTTGCTAATGTAGTATGACATCTTCATGGGATATTCTCCACAACCTTTGTCTTGGACCTCAACCTTAGAATCAAGAGGTGGAGATTTGGAGGTGGATGCTTTCGATAGAGCTGAAGGGTCAATGTAACGAGATGAGGTGGATGATGAAGCCTCCTGGTTGATGGGCACTTGTTATTGGGGTACTCCACATAGGTTGTTGCTATATTGGAATGGATCAGGATCACCTACTATTGTAATTTTAGTGTTGTATGGAAAATTAAGGCATTGGTGATATGCAGATGGGACAAACTTCATGGCATGAATCCATGGTCGGCCTAGGAGAAGGTTATATAGGAGTTCAAGGTCTAAGACTTGAAAAGTGGTATCCATGACTATAGGACCAACTTTGATAGGTAGTGTTATGAATCCTTTAGATGATCATTCTTCATTGTAATATGCCTTGATGGAAATGCTCTTAGTGGTGTCTACAAATGGTTCTAAGAAGCCTAACATCTTAACCAATTTTAAGGTGAAAATGTTCAACCTTGCTCCACCATCTACCAAGACTCGTCTGACTTTGGTTTTATGGACAAGGACTTCAAGGTGTAAAGGGTCATTATGATTTGTCTTTTTGGTTGAATTATCTTGTTCAACAAAGGTGGCATGATGGGGATTGGTCAAGTATCCTACCATCTCCTAGAAACTAATGATGTCAAGGTCGGTGAAGATGGTTGTGTTCTGCAAAGCTTTGTCAAGGATGGCTCAGTGATCAGGAGATATACACAACAATTCTAATATAAAGATTTGTGTGGGAGTATTTCCCAATTGGTCAAGGAAGTTATATTGGGTATTTAGTGGTTGTTGTTGCTAGTGTGACAAAGAAACTTGAATGGTTACCTTGGTTTAGTGAGTGTTGATAGCACATTCAGGAGGTTTATTAATGGTAATGGTGTTGACCTATTCATTGGTAGCTCAAATGTGATTTATGATAGTGTATGGTTATAGTCATATTTGGCATTAGTGTAATTGGCTGAATTATTATTGGTCTTATTTCCTGAGCTGGAGGCCTTTCCATTTCCATGGTCATGTAAAGGATTGGTGAAAAATTTATGGTCACTATTTGAAGATTGTTGTTGTTGTTTGTTGAGTTCAATGGTGTCATTTTCCACAAGGTCTTGTATGATGTTCTTTAATTGTTGGCATTTTGATAAGTTATGTCCCTTGGTTCGATGGTAGTCAAAAAAGGTGTCATCCCACCAAGATGGTTTAAACTATCCAGGATCATATTGTTTCGGTTCAAGAACTTGTATGGAATTATGTTGTAAGAGAATTGTTTAAAGATTGATTCAATTGGCTCCCCTAGAGGAGTGTATTATCATCTTGGGAACTTCCTTTGGGTTCTCGATTGTTGTGTGTTTTGGACAACATTGGTAGTTTTTTTAGGTGTTCTTGGTGCATTTTTGGATGTGTTAGACCCTCTAAGTGTGATAGTATGGCCTATATATACAATCTTAGCATTGAAAACTCCATCATTAGTCACATTCTTGTTTTGGGCCCAATATTTGCTCTTGTCGTTTGAGCTGTTTTGAGTATTGGTATTTTTGTTGGGCATCTTGATTTCTCCTTTGTCAATTAAAGCCTTTTCAAGGATGATGCCTTTTTCCACTAAATCAGCAAAGGAAGTTCAACATTGCAACCACAAATCATGCTTCAAGTTTGAGTTTAAGTTTTTAATGAACATGACAACTTTTTGTTTCTCGGGTATCTCAACGGGACATCGACTAGCCAAACCTCTCCATCATTGAAAGAAGGCTACAAATTTTCACCCTCTTCTTGTGTGGTATGACATAGGGTGGCAATGGTAATTTAATTGTTAATGTTGAATGAAAAGTATTCCACAAACTTGTTTTCTAGTTCTCACCATGTTTTTTATGCTAGTCAGTAATCATGAGAATCACTCAAGTGCTATGCTAGTAAGACTTCTTGGGAAAAGTCTCATTAGGTACGTAGGATCATATGCAATGTCTGTACAAGATGTGAAAAATTATCTTATGTGTTCAAGTGGATTTCTCTTCCCTTTATACTTAGGTAAGTTTGGTATGACATAGCTATGTGGGAAGGGTGACATGTATAGACTCCTGCCAAAAGGATAAGGACATAAGTCTTGGGTAGAGTAGGTCCTTTTGTTTGAAATTTGCATATTTTCCATTTGTTGTTGCAAGGCCAAAATTTGAGTTTGTAGGACATCCAATTGAGTTAACAATGGGTCTTGCATATTTTGAAATGTTGTGGGACAGGTTTTGGTTATATGTATGTGTTAGTGACGGGTTTTGGTTTTATGTTTGGGACATGTATGTGTATGAAATTTTTTGATTTGGTATAT
>VDFB02087730.1:0-48741 GCA_007258455.2 Sequoia sempervirens | reverse complement strand
TTTTGCATCCCTGTTTGTTGTTTTCAGATTTATGTTATTGTTTGTAGAATTTCTATTTCATTATTTTGATCATATCTAGCTTAATTTGATAAAGTTAGTGCATTGTGTGATTTCAAAAGTGCATTTACAAGACTTCAACTTTAGATTTTTGCATAGTGTAATTAGAAAATCACCTTGTTTAGAATCTAAAAATTGCATTCTAGGTCATTGCATTGCATTTTACCCTCTTTCCATTTTGGGTTGGCATTGAGTTTGTAAAACTTGTATGAGCTTTACAACTTGGTGTCTTATTAGCAATACTATTGTAAGACATAGTTCAAGACTCATGTCATCCCGCAATACACCATTCATCGTGGATCTTGGGTATTCTAACTCTCTAATAGTGTTGATAATCAACTCCCTATGGATCATAACATGCATACCTCATTTCCAATGACTCCCTTACCTACAACCAATGTGCATGATGTTAATAATACCATCCCTACCATGACTAGTTGTACTCAAGCTTTGGGAAATACTCAAAGCCAAGGTGGAAATTCAATTCCTCCTTCTACAATACCCATCTCTATTCCTACATACACTAGTACTCATGTCACCACAACCATTCAACCTACTAGCCATGTCAACACATTCTTAGGTATTTCCACAGGGAATCCTTCTAGCTTTGTGTATTCAAATATCATATCTCGTCAACCATATCCCCTTAGAACTTACAATTCACTTGCCGTATGCAAACATACACCACTCTACCTTATTCCCCTCCATCTTACAATACCAACAATGATCCCATCATTAACACACTTTTGCAAAACATGTCATCCCTTCAACAAAAAATTGCCATCCTAAATCAAAACAACAATGGCCAACCTTCACAATACATCAAAACCAACTCGTTATCCTTGGAGATATTGAGAACACAAATGCCACAAGGTATAGAAGTTCCTAGATTTGAGAAATATGGTGGGAAATGAGATCTTGTTAGCCATGTTTCCACTTACACATACCTATGTAGTGATTTCATCTTTGAAGACAAACTCTTGGCTAAAATATTCCCTAGATCCTTGAAGGTCACTACTTTAGAGTGGTTTTGCTCTTTACCGAACAACACAATAAACTCATTCAATGAGCTTATTGATGCCTTTTACAACAAATTCCATATTCACATGGGTCCCAAGATGACCCTAGCTGATTTAATGACATGTAAACAAAAGGATGATGAAAAGGTTATTGATTTCATAACATGATATCAAATTCTTTATTCACAAATAAACATCAAGATTCCTAATGTCAACCTTCAACGAATATTTATTACCAATTTACTAATTAAAATCCAAACCGAACTTGAGATGTTCAAATTTCCATCCTTCACACAATTATGTACAACCCTTCGTGACTATTAGAATTTGGCTTATGGTCGTGATGTGAAAAATCCCTCTAGTCATCTTGAAAAGTATAAATCCGCACCTCAACATACTTACCAACCTTACAAGAAATAGAATGGGGGATTTTTAAAACTTAATTCTCCTCAACCAAATCAACAAGCTGATAACCAAGTGGCTGCTATAAAGACAACAAATTCTTTTGCATTTGGGGATAGGAATAGAAAATTTATCCCTCTACATGATACCCTTCATAATATCATGTTGCATCTTGTCAACAAGAATATGCTTTCCTTACCTCTTGTCAGAGCTCCTGATCCTAATAAACCATTACCTGCAAACTATAGATCAAATGCTTATTGCCATTACCACCAATAAAATGGACATGATACTGAATATTGTAAGTGTTTTAAACATCTTGTGCAAGACCTCATTGATTCTAATCATCTTCTAATTGGAGGTGTGAACGATCAAGGTAATAAGTTTGTAGCTCCTTCTGACCAAAACTTACAAATCTTTACAAATCCCATGTTGAAACACACTATTTCATTTGTGAAAGCTAGTGATACAAATAATGACGTGATGAATGTTGACACAAGTGATGAAAACACAAAAGATGAAAATGAGGAAGAAATTATTAGAATGGTGTTGTTTATTGAAGCTAAACCTCGTACAGGCCAAACCAAAATGCCCCTTGATATTTCTTTCTCACAAAATGACACAAACATGCACCCGATGGTCCTATTTACATAACTAGAAGAATCAATGACAAGCCTACGAATGGGATATTAATTGATCCCATATGTGTGAAGAACATGATCATTGAAGAATTCCTATTTCTGCATGAACTCTACCAAGATACATATGAAAGAATGAAACATGGATAAAAATGCATAATAGTTTTGCTTTCCTTGCGATTGGCTCAATAAATCTCCTTCTAAAAGTTGGACTAAAAACATTAAATGTCTCACTCACCATCATCCCCTCGTCGAACCAATTTCGTGGGAAGTTAGGCTATCCCTCCATGAATGTTGTCTCGTCAGTTGAGCATAAATGTCTAAAGTTTCCCTTCAAGTATGAGATCTTTACTGTGCATCATAATGGCTTTAATCCTATGACTTCCGATGTGAAATTTTCATTAGATTTCTTTTTTCCCAAGCCTATTGAACCTATTAGACCTCATGAGGACTACTTTTTCAAAGCATACACTAGTAGAATTTGGCAAATAAATGAATACATGACTAAAAATTTTAGTCACATGACTAAAAATGACTAAATTCTACTATTTTTTTGCAATTCACAAGTATAAATGACTAATTTGGTCATCGGGTAAAATCACAACTAAATAATTGGTTAGAAAAATTAAAATAACTAAATAAAGGACTATTACTCCTCTATTCTTTTTTCTTTCGAATTTGATCATAATCCATAGAGCTTAAGCCCCCTTCATGGGACCCCTACCTAAGCAGGCCATTTGGCTGCCTAAGTTGCTTGGTGCACCAAAAATACCTATTAGTGGAATGTATTGCCTCTTAGTGCAGTCTTATAGCCTATTATATACTATTATATTATTATATAATATTATAATATTATATTTATATTATAATGTATTTAATATTATATAATATTATAATATAATATAATTTATAATATTATATTACATTATAATAATATAATACTGTATAATATAATATAATATATATTATATTATAATATTATATTACAATATAATGTTATATAATATTATAATATAATATGATATAATATTATAATATAATATAATATAATATAATATTATAATATTATATTATATTATATTATATTATATAATATTTATATAATACAAAAGCGGGAGATTTTATTATTTATAATTTAATTACTTTTTGAATCCATTTTGAAATCTTTTTAACATGGGAAACTTAACCCTAATGCACAAACAGTTGGAGTTTTAATAAACATCCTCTGAAACCATCGTCAAAACCTTCAGGCTGTAGCTCGCCTCACCAAATTGGAGAAGTGAAAGGTCAATACTAGTTTGGGGGAGCTAAAATCAATAAAGGCCTAGGAACCTTGCTCCTCGAGGAGAAAGAACATTGGCAGATAACCGCCCTGATGCCATATCGATATAGTTGCTCAGTCGGACGCCATGGGCCCTTGTCTCGCTTTAGGCCCTTCGTGCACCAGTTTTTGGAGGAGGCAAGTGAGATGTATGAAATGTATGTCTATACAATGAAAGAGTGAGCTTATGCTTTGAAAATGAAAAGGCTTCTTGATCCCACAGGAAAACATTTTGGGACTAGGGTCATCTCTTAGGGTGATAGTACACGTAGACATCAGAAAGACCTGGATGTTGTACTAGGAGCAGAGTTGGCAGTTGTAATTCTTGATGACACAGAGCAAGTAAGTATTCAACAAATGGAAATTTGAATAGAAATCGAGACAGTCCTAGACTCACTTATGAATATCACTACCAACCTTCTTGGTTCAATCCTGAGTTATTTTGATACCAACTGCTTTAACTATAATTCTCTTTTCATCAGTATCCTTCACATTCATAGAAAATTCACCCCTTGGGCTCCAAACTGGTATTACAGATAAATGATTTATATATACTTGGCACATTAATTTTTATGCCCTAACAATTGAAGGTATGGCCAAGGCATGGATCAAATCTCATAGTGATGGAAAGATACCATTTCTTTAGCTCAAGTTTCCAACAATTTAACCTACAAAATCCTTCTTTAACAAATTTAATTAGGGATGAGACAAAGAAAGAGGGTGCTATTGCAAGCATGTTGTGTGTACTCCGTTTTTTGCATCAAATGTTTTTCAATAATGTCAAAGACAACATTCCTGGCACATTTGAATATTGTGTCATTGATTTCTTAGGTTCAGTTCATATACTCATTTACTATGCAGGCCTACCATTTCAATCATTTAGAAAAGCTTATTAGTCATACTTTTCTTTTCAAGAAGCTATAAATTATAATTTTTCATGTCCTCCACTTACCAAGAACATTGTATTTACATGAAGTACTAGAGATTTGTAATGCTCAATCAAAGTGGATTAATCCATGATTTTCACTCCAAAATTCTTGAAATTCAGGTTCCTCTGTCTTTCAAATCATATTTTTTTGTCAAATCATAGTACACTGAAGTCCCCAAATTAACATGAAACATATTGTATTCACACAAAGTATTGCGGTTTTCTAATTGTTGTAACCTCCTTGTCAAGGACCATGTGTATTTGGTCCTATTTATGTGGTTCATGTGTAATTTTTCCCACAAGATGTGCAAGAATCAACTCTAAGGTGTTTCCAAATGTTCTTAATGCTTTGTGACAATTTTTCCTAGTTATGTCATTGATGAATTCAAACCCTGTTTGTCTCCTATTCTAGCATCGCTTAGAGGTGCTTGTGGGCCCTGGGGGTCCCCTTGTCTTATGACAATTGCAAATGTATTTGTTCTAAAGAAATTAGTAGCATCCCCCGCTGTTTGATGATTTTTTTCTACTATAAATCAGTGTTCAATGCATGTGTGTTCATCTAAAATTAATTATAATTATGAGATAAGGAAGGTTTCCAAGGCACAAATGCTCAAAAATATTTTCCAATTAGGAAAAAGACTCAAGTGAAAGTCCCTTGGTTGATTTGTGGAATTCTCTGTCTTTAGTACAACTATTGCTTATAAGTGTTGTGTCCTTTGTTGGTCTTCTTGCCTTGTAGTTACTACAAATGTAAGTATTTCTCTAAAAAGAATTAGAAGCTTGCTTTAGAAAAGTAAAATTTCCAACTAGTTAAGAATTTCATTCCACTATAATATCTAGCTACATAGCTGTCCAAAATTACACGTGAAAAAGAAAAAGAAATTTTGTTTGTATGTGTTAATCCCATATTGGTAATAATTGTGATACAAACAAGGTTTAAATAAGGCACTATGTGCAATGTTAGCTTTGGCAATTTAGAAGCAAAGATGAGGGAGCAACTTTGCAAGTCACTGTGTCGATGTGTTAATACTCTCTTTGGTACTAACATCACTTAGAGGTACTTATGTTCTTTGTGGGTTCTCATACTATTCTCTCTTTGGTACTATCGGTGCTTACATGTGCTTATGTGTTTTGTGGGTTCTCATACCTAGTAATTGTTAAAGAAACAATTACAAGCTTGTTATAAATAAAGTTGCATATTCCACTTTAACATCCAACTTGTCTATATTTTGTATAGTTTGTGTGATGAGATTGTATTTCATATGTGGTTGTAGTCCACATTTAATCTCCTATTTTCTTTTCTATGTATGTGGAATGTCTTTAAAGTTAAATTTTATAAGACCTCGGTAGGATTTGATTGGTGTAAATTTAAGTCATTTCTACAATGATCAAAATTTCCATGAGTAGTCATTACCTTAATGGAATTTCCCTCATGTATGCTAGTAATGATCACAAGGCAAGGGCATGCACAAAGCACAGGAACACCCATTTCTTGTTCTGGATGGGTGGATAGATCCTGAGCATAGCTAATTATAAATGTGTTTTCTCAGTCACATTTTTTTTACAACATATCTATAAAGTATACCCTTCAACTTAAATAGAAAATTTTAGTGAGAATTCTTTAACATGACTATAAGGTATACCTTAAATAGAAAGTAGTTTTCTCTGTTTCAATGATTGTATTGTGAGTTTTGTGTGTTGATACTGGTAGGTATCAAATTATATCTACTATTACTTTGGTTTTATATCTGCACAAGAAATGTTTTCAAACATGTTGAGCCATTAAATCCATGAGATTTTGTTAGAGCTTGAAAAAGTTTGATAAAGTATTTCAAATTTCAGCTACATTGATTTTGCTTATTCCTTTATTTAGCTACTTTTAGTAGTTATCTTTCTCCACCCTTTAAAATCATCATACTGGATGAGACAAATTCAATGACAGAAGATGCTCAGGTATACAATTTTCTTATATCTGTGCTATGAATGAAATTTATTAGTTTTATATTTCGTTTATCTTTATTGTGTGAAATATGTTTGCATAAAAAGTACCCACAATGAATAGCATTTTGCTTACCAATTGATAGAATGCCTCCATGAAGATACACTCTAAGTTACAATATTCTATTTCATTTGCAACTATGTTAGCAAGTCTAATATTTGCACTTTTTCCTTTTTGTTGTCTATATAGTGAAGAGGAAATCTAAAACTTCAAAAGTGTAATAGTTATATCTAATTTTGATACATTCACTATATCTAGCGCCCAAGTTTAGGGTGCCATAGTTGGAAAAGAAAAAAAATGTTTGAATTTTACCCTCTGTATTATTTGAATTTTCTGAGTTTTTGATGTGCAAAATTTGAAACCTTATTTTTAGGTTGCAACTCCAAATTGGAGAAGTGAAAGGTGAATACCAACGAGGAAGAGTTTGGAGGAGCCGAAACCAATGGCGGCGGGAAAGCTGTGGATTTGCAAGGGGATTAAATGGGTCAAGCCCCTATAGGAGGTCATTGCCCTTCCAAAAGGACTACAGTTAAGGAAGGGGAAAACAATATAAGTATATGAAAATAGGACTATTTTGTTTATATAGTGTTTGTAAGTTGTACAGTGTCATTGAGACATTGAATGTAACTAATGATATTTTGATTTTCCAATGAGGCTTAATGATGTAAATTTTCAGAGTGGTTTTTTCTCCACTCATAAATACTATGTTGTGGCTCCTCTTGATTTGTAATTTGTTTCTGTTTGTGTCTAATCAATCATATTTGTTCAAGCATTTTAGTCTTCATTTCATGGTGCTTCTTCAACATTTGAATATCTATGATACTTGAAGTTTTTATTCATAAATGTGTGAGGGTTAATTAAGTTAGATTTGATTTGTAATGACTAAGGTAATGACTAAATTAATGACTAAATACATGACTAAATTAATGACTAAATATATAACTAAATAAATGACTACTATGACTAAATAAATGATTAGTTAACAACAATCAATGACTAAATATATGACTAAATTAATGACTAAATATATGACTAAATAAATCACTACCATGACTAAATAAATGACCAGTTGACAACAATCAATGACTAAATTAACAACTAAATCAATGACTAAATCAATGACCAAATCAATGACTAAATCAATTACCAAATCAATGACTAAATCAATGACTAGAAAAATGACTAAAATAGTTTAGTCATAAATTTGGTCACGTTATAAATGACCGGAAATAAACTACTAATAGTCACGTGACCAAAATTAGTCATTTATATGTAATTTTTAGTAGTTTATTTAGTCATATATTGTTGTTTTTGTACTAGTGAGATCAAAAGTTTAAGGAAAAGTGCATAGCAGAGTTATCTCTTAGAAATATGCCTCAACCCGTGATTGAGCCACCCATCCTTGATGAAACCATGATTGAACCAAAATCCCTTCCAAATATACAAGAGCAGCCTATGACAAATCCTCCTACCATTTCCTATAAGAGACCACAAGACAATCAAAGCAATCCCATTGTGCCTCCTAAAATCAAACAAGTTTACAAAGCCAAAGAGAAAGTGGTTGAACAACCTCCCATGGTTCCTTTTGTTCCTCCCCTAAGGGAAGAAAAGAAACCTATGGTTGAGAAACCTACTCCTACACAATAAAAAATTGACAACAGATTGCGAAGAAATCAAAACGCTAGAGACCGTAGGCATAGACCTTGTGCTATTGCTCGTATGTTACAAACTAAAGAAGAAAAGAGCAACATAGAAAATAAAAATTCAAACTTACCTAAAACAATGCATGATGATCCTATACCTTCATCGCAACGTAAACAAGAAATTTCTAGAGACATCATCATTCGACTCCTGTTGTGATTAATTTAGATGATGACATTGACATTGTAAAGATTGATGAACAAGTGCATAATGAGTTGAATTCATTGTTATCCTCTTCTATGAGATTAAATGAAAATTCTCCTAAAAAGAGTGTTGAACTTGGTACATGTCCTAGTTCGAAACTTGATATTGTCCCTTTGGCTAGTTGTCTACCTCCCGTATACACTGACCGAGATTGGGATGCAGACGACCTGCTATAGGTTGACTTGCATGTGCTTTACTAGTCTTTTGCATTGTTTTCTTTTTCATGTTTCTTTATGTGATTGCATGTGCGTAATATGATCCCCCATAATATTCTGTTTGATGTATCTCTCCCTCTTTTTGTGCATTCCTCTATATGTACCTACATTCTTCTTTATGTCATAAATTTTTTGCCTTTTTCATTTTTCTTGTGTTTTCCTTTTGGGGATGATGCAAGGCATTGAAACATTTAAGTCTCTTCCATGTTGACCCGAAGGATTTTTCTTTGTTTTTGCTCTCTTTGTTTCATTCTTCTAGTTCTATGAGTATTTGGGGAATGATGATTATTGATGCCAAAAATTGGCAAGGTAACAGCCCTTTGTGGGAAACTCAGTTTATGGGGGACTTATTGCACTAAACTGAGTGACCTCCGAATTTTTAAAGAAGTTGGCTTCTTCTATAATTGGGGTTATGGAATGGGAAACAAAAGTAGATATAAAAATAAAGAATCCAACTAAGGTGATGTGCCAAAATTTAGATAAAAGATACAATAAACCTATCTTTTGGATATGATCTAAGGGCCCGCTTAGCAAGTTACCATGTCCTAGAATAACATAAATTAAAGATTGCAGCATGAACAACTCATTCAATGACAAAATAATTTTCACACCCATTTACTGAAAGAAGAGTCAAAAGACATGATCTAAACCAACAAACTTGCATTCAAATTATAGAAGTACGACAAATAAACCATTCAAACAATAATGACACTATATAAAGTTTATCAATGGCATAAGAAATAGAGAGGCCGAACAATGGCACAGTCTATGAGTTCTTGCAATAATCTAAACAATAAAAAAAGGCCTGGTCTCTCCAAAAATCTTGTAATTCTAGAACTAGTGAAACTTGAAAAACATGTAGCATGTAATCTTCGAACCGAAACTTGGAACTCCTCTTTAGAAACAAAGAGCAGTATTTATAGTGATCCTACCACCGCTAGCGAGAAACAATTGAAAAGATTCAAAATCCTTAGCAATGATTTTGAGGCAATGATTTCCCTCGACCGTTGTAACAAAAAATATTTGGGCCATAACATTTAGTCTCTCTCCATTCAGGTGCATCCCCTATGAATGATGGCAGTGGTCCCAACAAAGTCCCATGCAGACAAGTGTCACCTCCTTGGATAGGTAGTTAGAACACGTGATAGCATATCACAACCTATTGTTCACTTCATTCCTTGTGTTGAAGAAGCATGCGCTAAAGAGACGTGTGGCAACATTTCGCTGCCTGTGGCCGATTTACTCTTCGTTGAAAGATTGCACTGAGATGATAAGTAGCAATAATGTTTGATAGATGCCGCCTGCGGGGTTCATCAAATCTTTTTGTGAATGGGATCTATGTGGCACGCAGGCGGGGACTGACGAGGAAGTGAAAGGAAGTAGTCAAAATAACCTACGGTGAAGACACATGGAGCATATTGGGGGCCGATAGAATAGCAAGGAGAAAAATATTTCGGGGAGCGATGAGTGGACATGTGGAAGAGGCCGCGATGAGCGGACACGTGGAAGAGGCCGCGATGACTATAAAAAAGGAGCCGATGAATATTCATTTGAAGGCATGGGCTGATACTTAGCCAAAAACCAAACCCGAAGGGAGCATGGTGAATTTCGTATTCACAGCTTCTGGCGACTATCAGGGGCGTTTCACTTAGAGGAACGAGGAACCAAAAATTTTCTTAGGTTCACAAACTAGAGTGCCATCCATTGGCGAAAAAATTAGAGCCTGGAAAGGGCTACCTATAGGGGCGGCCAATCATCTTCAGATGGTCTCGCTATATTTCGTAAATTTTCCTGCGCTCCGCCTAGGTCGAGCGTTTCTTTATAAGGCAGTACCTCAGGTAAACCGGCCCCCGCCTTGCAATGGAAAAGTAGTTGCGCAATCGGATGAATAACATCTTCAATGTCTGTTGTGGTAGGAGGATGGATGAAACTTTGGAAAGTGGTTGGGTCTTGCTCCTTTTCTTCAATTCTTTCTGCAATCTACTCAGCTGTGGCAATCGACCTATCTTCAAGAAATAGGGATGGCAGACCCATCTCACTCAGTTGGGAGAAATTTTCCTACATGTTTTCCATTGTCTGGTTCAAAGTAGCTCACTGGAAGGCCGAGTGGAAATGGATGAACCTATTTTCCATTTTGGCAACATTATCCCAATCCTCGATCCCTGCTTTGGCCAGGTCTTCATCAGAGACCGTATATAGCTTGCTAAGAAAACTCTTTGCTTTAGGAACCTTCTCTGTGATGAATCGTGGGAATTTTTTGATTGTTTCGTGAACCTCCTGGCTCAATTTTGTTGCCTTCGAGATGAACCAAAATGTTGGTTGCAGTGTTAGGCAGAAGGCTTTAACCTTTTCCCAATAAGAAATATATAGCTGTCGAGCTAATGGGATGAGGTCCAACTGGACAGTGGAGGCTTGGAGAGAGCTCTTTAGAGAGGCAATCTTTGTATCCTTTGAATTAATAACTGCTGTTAATTTCTCATTTTTCCTTTTTGCGGACGCCAGTTGCTCCCCGAAGCTACTTATCTCTTTATACTAGTTCTCCTCGGTTCGGGCATGGTTCACCAATTCTGTGTCAAGAGAGGACTTTGTCTCTTGAAGCTCCTTTTCTAACTAGGCCTTTCTGCCTTCAAAGTCCATATAATTCTTTTCTAATTTCTGCTCATATAGAGCGCATTGAGTTGCTAACTCTTTATCCTTTTGTTGTAGATTTTGCTCTGTCAAGGTCAATTGGCTCTAATATTTCTGGTTCCTTGCCCGTAGCTCGTTGAGCAGTGTGGGGTCAATGGATTGGGACTTATTGAGTTCCTCTTGGAGTTTGCTTCACTCCAACTCTTCTGCTCGCACTTTCTCAAAAAAGCGCACAACTTCTGCTTCTAGTGATTTCTCCTTCATTTCTAGAAAATTGACCCTTTCCTTCACAAGCCTTAGCTGCTCCTCTTTTTTCTTCAATCGACGGCCAGACTTTAGGAAGTCGGTCGTCACCACCCACTGCATTTCCTCCATGAGTTCTATCTTATCCTGTGGTTGGGTTGCGACCAGATCAAGCCCCATGGAATACATGTTGTAATCACCCAACAAGATCTCGCCTTGTGGTTTGACAACATTTGGGTACATGGTGGAGAAATTCAGCATTTGTTGTGCTTCATTGTAAACTATATACACCTTAGACTTTACCTCCTTTTTATCATCCTTCGATTTTCGCTTTTGGATCATGAGGGTTCACATTTGCTTTGTGGCTTCTCCCCGAGATATGAATTCAGAAGGCGACTGAAATAGTCCACCAACAATAGGTGTACCAGGAGGCAGGGAAAAAGGGAATACAAGTGTAGAAGGCCCTTGCATTTTCTTTGGTGGGAGATTGATAATTTTTGGGGAGAAAAAAAGAACCTACCATAGTTCGGTTTGCGAACCAATGGAAGGGCTCATCAGTTGCTATGGTGATGGGGTAGTCATAGCCAAGTCCATTTGCTAGGCATACTAGGCTAGACCCGAGATAGCAAATGCAATAGGGTGCCAATGGCCACCGAACTTTCAGAAAGAGAGGCAAGGATAGATTGAGCAACGACGATTGGTGTTAAGGTTCACGAAGGCGTTAAGATAGATGGACCAATTTGGGAAAATTGGGAGAAACCTCCCACAAACATTGTGGCAGGGGTAGATAAAGTAGGGCCAACACTTGTTGTAAGGGGCACTGCAGAAATGGAAGAGGATACCAAAGATTGGGAAGTAAGAAAAGCGAAAGTGAATATTACTTGTTGATTGGATGATGGCGGTGGTTCACTCGTTGCTAGCTCCTTACTTACTTCGAGCTCTTGGCTCGCTATGAGCAATTGGATTTTGGTGGCTCCTTGTGATCCTTCTCCCAGAATAGCTTCCGCACGCTGTCGTTTAGCAGGCGGGGTGTCTCCCACTTCTATAGCCTCTGACTGTTGTTGTTGGGGCACTCTTGTTGTTTTCGAGGCCTAGGTGAGTGTCTGTGATGCTCATGACATATTCAGTTGCATATTTGAAGCAACATAGGCAAACTGCCCTGTAGACTTCCTCTTTTGTTGGGTGGAGGACGCTGATGTCTCAGCTTCCTCTTCCGCCTGCTCTTCTCCTTCATCGGGGTCATCACCTCCGCTAGTGCTTGAGTCAGAAGTAGGGTGCTCATCATCCCAAATCTCATTAAACCGTTCATCCTCCTTTACGCTTTCATAAGGTGCATCAGACCATTTTTTTCTTAGCGATACACCCAGAAGGCTCTAATCCTTTCATTAGTCCATTCTTCTTCATTCCTTAGCTTATTGTACAAATATTTTCCCATTTTGGTGGTCACATCATAATTCACCACAACGAAATAGAACCTATGCCATGGTAGCCTGTTGTCTTCCATGGGGATATAAATCAAGTCAACCAATAATTCATCTTCATCCTCTAGTAGGTTGTGCCTTTGCTCCTAGTAAGGTCAAGGGCTGTGAGTTACCTTGAGATGCTCATATGACAGATCATTGAAAGGGTTGTAATCCCACTTGTCGTAGATCACTACCAACCCTAAATGAGCTAGCTTATCCTGCAATATCGGGTGTGTCTGCTTCTTTTTCATGGCCATTGTTTTGAAAATTTGTGGACAGGTGAAGAATCCCTTCCTCTTGACATTTTTTCCGCTACAAAAGGTAATATCAATAATACACGCTTTCTAGAACAATTGAAGGGCCAACACTTGATTAGTCACACATGTCAGGAGGCAAAATGGTTCATCAGTGAAGCCTTGCATTCAGATGAATGTAAAATCCGCTTCAAAGAACCAATCACATTTGGGAGTGAAGTTCTACATATACTCTATCTGAGTCAAGGTGAGCTGATTAATACCCTCCTCCCCTTGCAAATCTTGCAAAATCAAAGTCAAGAAATAATCCGAAAATGCGTAATAATCAAAAGTAGAAGAGAGGAGAGGGGTCCAGACAGAAACTAGTTTTTTCCTCTTCTTTTCATCAAAGATAGACAACTTCACCCACTTATCAAAGAAATCAGGGTTTTGTTACAAAAACATATGAGAAAGATAGGAGAGAAATCTGAACTTTTGTTCAACTTGGTACTTGTTAATTTTCTCTATCATTTTCTTTGAGAGGAATTCTGCAAAATCATACCAGAAGTAAGATCGTTGCCTGCGGAATTGGAAATCCGAGCCCAATTGAAAATTCTGCACCTCTTGGTCGGTGTCCAAACCAAAAATGAATGCCATCATTGAAAAGGCATCTCATAGGTCTTCCTTGAAAGCCCCCTACGGCGCATGAATTATTAGTTGCTTCTCTTGTTCTGCTTCAATCATTCGGCTTTCTTTGTTATAAAATTCCAAAGCCTTATCCCTGGTGCTCCATATATCGTCCCCCTGTTTAGGAGTGAATTTCTCCACTATCGTCCCTCTTTGCATAGGATATGGAATACACAACATATTCCAGATGGCAGTCGGGCCGATGTTGACTGACAGAGTCCGACCCTCAATAGTGTTGGTACTTGGGTTGAAATGCTTAATGGCCGCATTGACTAATTCTGGGCAGTAGTGCATAGATGGGGCCATGAGGAAGCCTGTTGAACCATACTTTCTCTACAATCGACATTTCCCTTTTGGACACTTTCATTCTTTCGCGGGTCGCTTCTCTCAATCCTTTAGGGTTCTTTGCAAGAAAGGGATCATGAACGTTATCCCAATCTTCTTGAACTAAGCTCTGGTCTTTGTAGTTTTTGAGTTTTTCCAACTCCTTTGTGTTTTCCCATCTTGGCTTGTCAGGAATACTCGGTGTAGCATAAGAAATATTCTCAAAGACATTAACGGCTAGTGCTCCTCACATAGCTTTAGCTAAGCTTTGCGTCGTTACTTTCCTAACTTCTTGGCTTGAACTTTCTGCCATTGTTAATTTGCGGGAAGCTTTTTGCTTTAGCTTGAATTTTTCTGCAACTTTACCTCGGCTTTGGCTATCCACTACGAATTAATTTTTCTCTAGACCACGTATTTGAAAAGACCTTTTAAGTGCCTAAAAATTTCGCATGTAATACTTAGCTATTTTCTCTCAAGGTGGTAGACGAGAGTAACCTTTTTTTGCATTTAATTCGGTATGTACTGCCAACCCTTTGGCTTGTGTGAGATAAATTACTTGCCATTTTGATTTGACAAGAATTCATAAATATAATTAGCAACTGTATTGTATAGCATGATTTTCTTGGAACTTGAGTCGATGCTTTGCTAGTAGCTTAAGCATTCGTATGTGTTGGAAATTAATATCCCAAAGGAATAATTAAGCCAAAGATGCGATCAACATTTGAAAAGATATGAGCTCTACCTCGGAATAAGAAAAACACCTAGAGAATGACACCGCAATCCTTGGCCGTGCATAACACCGCCGATTGTTGCCACCAGCTTAAGCCAATTAATTAGCCCTTATTAGTTTTGCACGTAGAAAATCGTACTTAGTAGACGCAACTGGGTGAGAAATTCGAGCAAGCCTGGGCACAACTTTCAAGTTGGTACTCAATTAACATCACGTTTATGGAAAGAAGATTACCACGCCTTTCCTCGATTTTTCTATAAATAGGCATCTAAGCAGTAGTGAAATCACACTTAGCAATTTGAGAAGAATTGGTATTATGTAATTAGTTTAGCAGTTTAGCGTTTGTAGTTGCGTAGCGTTCTCATAGGCTGGACTTAGGTGCTTTGTAGGGATAGTTTTAAGATATTCGCAGAGAGTCTGAAAAAATGAACACCCCAATTAGGCTAGTGTCACATAAGTCTCAGACTGCCTTCTTAGGTGAAATTTCTACCAGGCGCTTAAAAAGGATGACGAAGAACAAGCACTCATTGTCAATCATAGCCATAAAATGGGTCTTGGGACGGGACTGCCTTGAGTATGAGGACAAATATAGAGTTAACACTGACGTGTGCTCACACTTTGTCACCTCCATGCTAGATATAGGAATTCCCAAGCCTTTTATTTTGCGTTTGGTAAAGGAAATTTTCTCGTAGAAGTACCTGAACGGCCTCGGGGAGGTCATTGCAAATGTTGCACATGGTGGGGGAATTATGACTGTGAGCGACCTTCAGAGGTTCATAGAAGAGGATGCGGTCGTGCCGTGGCTGCCATTTCTAAGTGGCTTTCACCTGCAGTTGCAAGATGAGCACCACAAGAGGGTCACTTGAGCCTGCCATTTCCTATTCTGTATCTACAACGTGGTGCCTTTCTATGACATCAACGGGTACATGGACTTCAGGAACCTGGTGTTCCCTCCGCCTACTTTTGCTCCATTAGATGATGTTTTGCTACTAATAATGCCCCTATGGATGAGGATATTGTGGATGTTGTCGTTGATACGTCTATTGTTGCTAATCATGTCGTGAACTGAAGACTCGTGTTTTTATTTTTGCCTTCTAAAAATCTCATAGTGATTAGTCCATTTTTTGTATACATGTCTGAAAAAGGCTTTTCGTGAAATCTATAAAAGAAGTAGAATATAATTATATACTTTTGGAAGCGTGGCCTTTGAGCCATTTTCAAAATGTAAATATCAAAGCATATATAATGAAAATATATCTTTATATAATTATCTTGTTGTCTTCTTTTGGATTCTGCAACTAGATAATCTTTTCTTTTTCATCATGTATGTATGAGTTCTGCATGTGGGTGTTTAATTTTTTGCTCCTTTCAGCTATGAGTTCATTTCCCTTACTCTTTGCAATAATGGGCACTTGTTGTTTTCCACCTCAAACCATAGAAAAAAGACCGGCCAACAAAATAAAAGGGAAAGAAGGGAAAAGTATTATAAACATATTTACATGGGTATAGTAAGCAAGCATAATTGAATAATTTCAGGTGAATTTCGTTGACCAGAATTCCCAGTGCTTCTTTTTCCATAGTTTCTAACTCATATGCATTGTACTCTTTGCACTGAATTATTCTGAACGGGCCCTCCCAAAGGCTATCAAACTTCCCATTCTGACCCAACTTCATGACCCTTTCGTTAAATTTTAGCACTAAGTCTCTGCACTTTAGACCTTGGTCAGACACTTTCTTGTCAAACCACCTTTTAACCACTTGTTGGAGGTTAGTCATGGTTGTTAGGAACTTTTCCCTTTTTTCTTGTACTTCTAGCAACTCAGCTAACCGCACCTCCATTGCACCATTTTGTTCCACTTTGAGATATTTTAGCAATTGCAGCACCAGAATCTCCATAGAGATAGGAAATAATGCCTCTTTTCCATAAACTAGCTCATATGGTGAAGTCTTGAGGACTTGCTTTGGAGTTATGTGGTCCACCCAGAGTGTTTCTCAAAGGTTTTTATGCCACTCCCTTTGGTATTTTGACCCAATTCTTTTGAGGAGTCAGACCAGATTCTTGTTTGTTGATTCGGTTAAGTCGTTCCCCTGCGGGTAGTAATTTGATGATGTTTTAAGGAATATTTCGTGTGTAAGTGTGAATTGACTTACCTTGGAGCCTAGGAAAGCTTTAGCATTATCAAAGATGATAGTTTTGGGTGGGCCAAATCTTGTCACCAGTTCCTCTAGGAAATCCACTATCTCTGCCTCTGCCACATTCTTTAGGGTCCATCTTATGAATTAATTTGTGGCCGTTAAGATCCATTTATGTCCTGCCCTAGAGGCTGGGTTGATCATTCCGATGAAGTCCAAACCCCATTGCGCGAATGGCTTATCAACCACTATCAGATTGAGAGGCATTGCAAAATTCTTTCTTCTTCCTGTGAAGAACTAACATTCCTTGCAAGTTTTCACCAAAGAGTAGGAATCATTAAATAGCATCGACCAAAAGTACCCCACGCACATGATTTTTATGGTGGTTGTTGTTGCAGAGAAATGCTCACCTGCAGAACTATTGTGGTAAGTGTTGAGGATCCTTTTTGCTTACTCTGTGGTAACACATCGTAATAGAATGCCGTTGAAATTTCTCTTGAACAATATCCCTTCAATGAGTGCAAATCCGTTGTTTTGCAACCGATAGAATCTCCTATTCTAAGAAGGAAGGCCTGATAGATATTTTCTTGTATGCATAAATCTTATTCTATCCACCAGCCAACAACCTTCAAACTCTGACTTGTTTGTTAGGACTAGTTCCAACTGCTCTTCTTCGGTGACTATTTCTTCATTGTGTGCAAGATATTCGCACAATCCTCTTCCCTGAATAGTTTTAGTAGGCTTAACCTCAATGTCGCACTCAAGGATCTTGGTGATCCAATTGGCTCTTTTCTCGATGATTTCTCCTTCCATGATGTATTCGTGCACATTAGAATGTGCAACATAGACAATCACCTTATTGCAATAGATTAGGTGTCGAAACTTCCTGAGTCCCTTAACTATTGCAAACGCCTGCCTCTCTACAAAGTTGTAGTTTGTTTCATATTCCTTCAGGGTCTGGGAGTGAAATGCTATTGGATTCTCTCCCTTTCCCTCGTTATCTTTCTCAGTTAAGACAGTAGAAATGCTTGACTTGCTACTGAATACATACATTATGAAGTCCTTTGATAAGTCTGGGTTGACCAGAATAGGAGCGAAAGAGATAGCATCCTTGACTTTCTCAATGGCTTCTCTGGCTTCTTTTGTCCATTTAAATGTTTGATCATTTTTCAGCATTAGGGTAATTGGCCTAATTATTCCTACAAAATAAAAAATAAATTTGCTAACAAAATTCACCTTTCCTAAGAAGGACTGTAAGCCTTTCTTGTTAACAGGGAGAGGGAGCTCTTTGATTTCTTTCACTCGCTCAGGATCAATTGAAATTCCTTCTTTGGACACTACGTGTCCCAGTAGTTTTCCTTGCGGTGCTTCGAAGACATTTTTTTTTAGTTCAAGGATATCCCAAACTATTGGTACTTCTTGAATACCATCTCAAAATGATCAAAATGATCATCCTTGGACTTGGAGAACACCGTCAAATCATCCAAATAGATTAGGATAATCTTGCTAATTAGTTCGCTGAAAGTGATATCCATTGCCCACTAGAAGGTAGCTCCTGCATTTGAGAGACCGAATGGAATCTTAGCGTATGCAAACGTTCCCCACTTGGAAGTGAACATTGTCTTATGTTGATCCTCCTCTTTGACCTGGATCTAATTGTAACCGAAGAAGCCATCTAATAGGGAGAACATCTCTGACCCTACCACCATTTGTAGGATTGACTCCATTGAGGGTAGTGGGTAATGATCCTTTAGGGATGCTCTCTTTAGGTCCTGAAAGTCCACACATAGGCGAATATCTCCATTTTTCTTTCAGACCGGAACCAAATTGGATACCCACATGCTATGCTTGATTGAGAAGACAATCCACGATTGGATTAGCTTTGTTAATTCTTGTGCCATTAGCACTTCAATCTTGGAATTGACTGGCCTCTCTTTTTGGCGGACCAATTTTGCACCTTTCGCCAACTCTATTGTGTGTTGAATGATATCGAGATCATATCCCTTGAGGTTTTCATAAGACCAGGCCACCACTCCTTCATATTTTTCACAAAATTCGATTAGCCTTTCTTTATCGTGATGTAGTACATCCTTCTCGACTTTGAGCTTTCTTCCATCTCCGACCTGAAGGTCCACATAGTCACCTTTGTCTGCTACAAAATTACGTTTGTCATTTCTTGCATTGTCACAATCGAAAAGATTTTCAAGAGTGATCAATCCTTCTGGAAGCTTGTTGGATTTTAGCTGGATGATTTATCCTTCACAAGCTTCGATAATCTTTGGTTGGAGCTGGTAAAAAAATTCTCCCAACTGCTGGATGAACAAGGCAATGTGTTCATCACTGTCAAACACTTGCCAACTTTTATCATTGTCTGGAATTTCCGGTCGGACTATTACTCATATAGAGTGTTTTTTGTGAATTAGATCGGAGGCAGGATCAAACTGAGATCCAATTGATGCCATGTGATCCACATCTATATTATGTTCTCGGGGCACCGTCTGAATGTTGAAGGCTTCAAAACCCTCAATCAGGTCCCAAACTCGGTATCTATAGGATCGCATGCAGACATTCTTGGCCATAGAAATTCCTCGGACTTGATTGACTACTAGTTCAGAATCTTTGAACACCATTAGTTTCTTTATGCCCATCTGTTCAACAAGGCTGATACCTTGCACTAGTCCTTCATATTAAGCTTCATTGTTCAAGCAAGCGAATTGGAAGCGAAAAGACCTCAGTGTCTTTTCATTCTGTGGGGACATTAAACATATCCCGGCTCTTGCGCCATTCTTGTACCTTGCTCCATTGAAATGCAACATCCATAACTCTGAGGGTTGAACATTCTCTTGTTTTTTGACAACCTTCGAGAGCACTTGATCTTCATCGTAGATGACATAGGTGCCCAGTCTTGTAGCATGGTAGTTGCCGAAAGGGTTGGTCTCTATATGTTCGCTCAAGAGAACATCTTTTTGATCATTCTGGTCTCTGGTCACTTTTTCATCTTCTAGTAGCTCAGCGCAATACATTTCTTGCTTGGTGATAGAGGTATGCGTGACTTCAAAGTTGATCATGGCTTCATTGACTACATGTTCCGAATGTAAAGCTTCAGATTCTATCTTCATTTTCACACCATGCTTGGTTTTAAGGATCAAATGCGACCAATCCAGGGACATATCCACCCACTTTTGAAGTAAACTCTCGGGATAAACAGAGGCCAAACATGGAGGGAACATCTATGATCATAGTGTCGTGCGACACTATGATACTAGGGCAAGAGAATAGGGTGAAGGGAAGTGCTTTGATGACACCTACGGTTTCAACTTTGTTTCCATCAAGCTGCATCACTCCTCTATAATGAGAGTTAAGAAGAAGGGTTGAGGTTTCGACTTATCTCTTACTTTAGCAGGGGCTTTTGTTGTGCTATTTGTAAGAACTTTGGTAGAAGACGGTTGATCAAAAACCCTTGCTTTGGGCAACTGCTCCATTGGCGTTGCACTTACGTCTTCCCGGAGAGCCTTCTGTAGTAGTGTCTTATGTTCCAGGATGGCTAGAATATCCCATAGAGACAAATTAGTGGATGATTTCTTCAATTGTTCCACCACATTGAATGGTGGTGGATTCAAAGGTTTTTGCTCCTTTTCTCTTGTAATAACAATTTCCTTTCGCGGTGGGCATTGTGGCAACGCTGCGGAGGTACTAGGCGTCTGGTCAAAAGTACTTTTAGTTTGCAGACTAACTAGTTGCGAGACAATTGGTTTGCCCGTAAATCTCCTCTTCGAGCGAGTGTTGTAGTCAGATTGTACTTGCGGTGTTTTAGATGCGGATGTATCATTGGCAAACACCGCTTATTATTCTTCCATCCATGAGAAGAGTGTGTGGTTGGGAGCGATGTCCACTTCTTGCTCTAGTGAAATCCCTTGCATTTGTGTGGTGAGCACCGCGTTGTCCATTTACGAAGAGGTATACACATAGCCTCTGGGGTCTGACATTATGGCTTGGCTGCATTGCTCCACTATCTTTTATTGTAGGTTGTCGCGCGAGCAATTTTGAGGCATATGTGAATCACCGCAAGGAAAGCACCAGGGGTTGGTGTCATCAATCAAATTGTTTTGCCCCGCAATTAGCTCTCTGCTCGAACTTAGATTAGCGCTCTATAGCGGAGAAGGTACCAATACTATTTGATTTATTGTTTACACCTTCAGATTGGCACGAGCGCCTCCTTGGAACTGGTTTTGTTGGTAAGAAGGTTTCCCACCTTAATAATTTTGGTAGCTTGGCCTTGGGGGTGCTGCCTGGTTGCACTTGATAATGATTATCTCATTAACAATAGTCCACAACATTTCCTTGAACTCGCTCATCTCCTCCTTTGAAGAGCCCGATGTAGAGGCAACATTTTGTGGAGCACTCGGATACGTGTACATGGATTGAGGAGTCGGTGCGCTGGTAGAAGGCATCTCCTGAGAAGGAACTGATATTTCTGGGAATATAGGAATGATGGGTTGAGGTGGCAATTTCCTGACGTCTATCAAATTGTTCTCCACCTTGACAGCTATGCTATATGCACCTGGTAATGTGGTTCCGCCGAGAGACTGGATCATCATTGAAATTTCAGGATTGATAGACGTAAAGTAGAACATGAATGCTAGATTGGGCGGTGGGCGAATATCAACTTGAATCCTTTTCCAACTTGTATGGAATTGGGCATTGAATTCAACCATGGCTTCGTGTGAGGCCTGCTTTAGAACTAATAGCTGATAATATAGCGATGATCGGTCTCCTTCATTCAAAAATATCTGATAGAAAGGTTCCCTGAGCTCATCCCAGGTACTGATAGTGTTTTCTGACAATGTGCAGTACCAATCCAGTGCCTTGCCCCTGAAAGAGGCGAAAAGTAGCCTTAACGCCACATTTTGGGCTATAACCCCATGTACCAGACATACGTTTGCAACATCTTGCAGATGTTTGGATGGTGTTCTTGAGCCATCCCCGGTGAATTTAGGTATAGCCTTTAGGGAAAATTATGAGATATGGGTCCAAATGGCAGGTGCTGTTGGTGCAACAAGAGGGATTTCGGTGTCCCATGCCACATAATTTTTGTTAGTGACAGGCAACATGGCTAGCGGAAAGGGAGGAGGAAGCAGAAAATTCACTAATTGGGTTGCAGGTTGTACTGTCCCTAATGGTGGTACTAATAAACCAAGATTATTTGTTGTTTGGGACCTAGTAACAGGCTGATGGCTCATACACCCTTTTGAAAATTGGATTCATTTAAGCTCAGTCCCACTGGGCGTGCCACGAAAAAGAAAAACTATTGATTCCAAAAATTGACAAGGTAATAGCCATTTGTGGGAAACTCAGTTTATGGGGGACTTATTGCGCTAAATTGAGTGACCTTCAGATTTTTAAAGAAGTCAACTTCTTTTGTAATTGGGAATTTGGAATAGGAAATGGAAGCAGATATAAAAATAAAGAATCTAACTAAGGCGATGTGCCAGAATTTAGATAAAAGGCACGATAAACCTATCTTTTGGATATGATCTAAGGGCTCGCTTAGCAAGTTACCATGTCCTAGAATAACAAAAATTAAATATTGCAACATGAACAACTCATTCAATGACAATATTTTTCACACCCATTTACTGAAAGAAGAGTCAAAAGACATGATCTAAACCAACAAACTTGCATTCAAATTATAGAAGTACAACAAATAAACCATTCAAACAATAATGACATAGTATAAATTTTATCAATAGCATAACAAACAAGAGGCCAAGCAATGGCACAATTTGTGAGTTCGTGCAATAATCTAAACAATAAAAAAGGCCCGGTCTCTCAAAAAATCTTGTAATTCTAGAACTAGTGAAACTTGAAAAACATGTAGCATGTAATCTTCGAACTCGGAACCTAGAACTCCTCTTCAGAAGAAAAGAGAAGTATTTATAGTGATCCTTCCACCGCTGGCAAGCAACAACTGAAAAGATTTAGAATCTTGAGCAATGATGTCGAGGCAATGATTTCCCTTAGTTGTTGTAACAAAAAAGATTCAGGCCATAGCATTTGGTCGCTCTCCATTCAGGTGCATCCCCTACGAATGATGGCAGTGGTCCCTGTTGTCACCTAGAAATGCACCCTATGCAAAGTTTACAAAAAAACTGAGCTTTCTAGAGCAACATGGATCATTTCAAGGTTGTGGGTCACCTATAGTTGAAATGAACCTCCAGAGAAGGTTGGCTTCCTTTGGGTATCACCTAAACTAACGATCTTGTGAGGTAAAGGGAGAAGAAGTGCATACAAAATGAAAATATACTAAACTATTCATATGGTGATACACCAAGTTGATGAGAAATTGAAAAATGAAAACAAGATGCAACCACACTGAGGAAACTAGACTGCAACTATTTTACTTACTCAATATAACCCTATTAGACTTATGCATCACTCTTGACAGGTTTGATCTACATGCATATCTCAAGAAGGAAGAAACAACTTCACAACTTTGTGGTATGAATACAGATTTAGAAAAACATTGTTAAAGAAATACATACATAAGCTAACATACATAAAATGAGAGTGGTAAGAGCCTTAGTACTTGCTTTCAAGGTGAACTCTGTTTTGCATTCCAAATTTCAGTTGAGTTACAAAACATACGTTTAGTCGAGAAAGGATTGACCAAAAATCACTAACTCTTCTAAGTGTATAATCCGAACTATTTACAAAAAAGGAAAAAATGCCTTATACATCAGACTGTGTCAGCCCCCTAGGGCTTACAAAAATATCGGTCCCAGAAAAAACTATCCTAAGATCTTTTATTGAATTAAATGTTGCACCCCTACGTGTCTTTGTTGTATGTGTTGGTGAAGAGCTACTACCTGAAGAAACACCCTTAGATCTTTTGAAGCTACCGGGTGTATTTGTAGTGCAGGAGAACCTTGCTCACAAATGCCTTCAAAAGGATAAATTTCAAAAATTGAATCTTTGAATGTAAAATGTATGTAAAAGCATTGTAAAAGGTCTTGGGTGGTTATATTTTAATGTATTTAAAATCACTAAGGGGTTGGTTGAGTCAATTTGTTGCAAAAGTTGCAAAACATGTAAAATTGCAAAAGTGCAAAATGTGAACAAAAGCAAGAATATGAAGGGTCAATTGGTTGTAAAGGGTAGTTAATTAGTTGGAAATGAAGGGGAAGTAATTATTTATGTTGTAAGCATCTATTTAAGCCTTGGAGAGGTCGAGCCAAAGGAAGGCAATGTAAATTGGAATCAATTTTGTCAATTTCAATACCCTATTTTGAAGTTTTAACAGTTTTCTCCCTGTTTCCAGGCCTTGTACGGATTAGTACGGCCTGAAAACTTTGTGAAAGTAGTTTTATGGTGTAGGTTATTGAATAAGCTTTCCATTGGTTCAAGTCTCATTCATTTTCATTGAGTAATAAGAAAGTTATGATGATTTTTGTGTAGGCAGGCAGTTCAGAAAACATTTTTCAGAAATTGTAGTTCAGAAAACATGTTAGTACGGACAAGTACGGAATGGTACAGACCTAAAACTTGGATATATGGAAATATATTGATGTGGTGAACAAACTTTATTTTTACCAGTAATTTTTATAATGCCATTTAAGGGGTCAAACAAGTCATTTCCTAAAAACTGTTCTGAACATAGGGTTTTTGGGGTTGCATACAAAAAAATGTGATTTCTTCTAATTTGTACAGTGGAAACTTCTAAAAATTTGTGGAAAGATTCATTTTGAGGTGTTCTTACTATATCCAAGGTTTTTGAGAATTTGAATAAGGTTTGATATATTTTTGGTGATGCCCTAGGCTGCCCTAGTTGTTAAAATTGCATGTTTTGGGTGAATTTGAGAGGTTCAAGGATGGAAAAGTGTGAAATATTTTGGGGAAGCAATTTTTGATGATTGTTTGAGTTTGTGCAGACATATTCCAGTATGATTGAAGGTGTGGCAAGTTGGTATGAGGTTTAGAAAACATACTTTCTACAAACCCTCATTGAATGGAGCTTTGTTCAAGCCTTGAGTATGGGTTTTTGTATTTGTTGCTTTAATAGATGATTTTTCTTGAGAAAGATGATTGAGTTGATGGTTTTATGAGTTGATTCAATGCTGCCTCTAGTTATTTGTGGTTTTGGAGTTGATTTGAGGGTACATGCTTTGTTATATTGGCCTCTTTGGAGCCTTATTTCTCAAGAATGAGTAGTTGAAATTGCCTCAAAGAAAGAGTATTCTATTTCATGAACTAGGTTGGATGTTGTGAACCTTTGTCCTGCATCAATTTACTTCTGGTCCTTGTGTCCACCTACTGAATCCCCCTGTTGAGCGCCTTGAATTCTCTTGAGCCCAAAATAGATACATGTTGATTCTCATTATGTTGATTCTCTTGGCACTGGTCAAGCTGCCAATGATTCCCAGTAGCTCTCCTTGATTGGCTGGGCACACTACATGCAGACTCCCTTAAGGTCAAAATCATGTTCAGTCAAAATTACATCTCGGCGAGACACTAAAAGTGTCTCACTGATGCAATTATGTCCCTCTGCAGCTATCGGCACGACATGGAAACATCGATGAGAGTCTTTATCGAGCTTCAAAATTCATACCAATGTTGCCTCTGTGGTCGCCAAGACAACCAATTATCGGTGGGACGATTTACCGAAGGCAAAACATTACCCCGAGAACCCTCTCATCATTTCGACAAGAGCTTATTGATATCACCCCGAATGCATTCCACTCCATCAGGCCCAAATTTATTTCGGCGAGACATTATCAAGTCGGGAAGACTTCATAGCGAGCGTTGGGCGCTATATCGACATCAAATGTCTGGGAGACCTACGACGATAGGCGAGACCTCCCGCCGAGCTCTCCTTTCTTTGGCGACGCCGCTTTCCTTTGGCGAGACATCCTGACTTCGCCCAGACCTCACATCGATATGACTTCATTCACAGGACCGCTGGCTTTCGATGAGACTCTATGCATTTTCCAAGACTTCATGGCGAAGGCATCTCCTCTTGGCGATCTCATGTTGTCGGTGAGACATCAGAGTCGGGGAGACCTTTCTCCGACTTGGGATGTTATACCGAAGGCCTTCTCATCGGTGAGACTTATCGGGTCGCTGAGACCTTCTCCCTTTACTTTATCTTTTGGTGGGTTCCCTTTCATGTCGAGGAGACATCCTCACTTCGGCATGACCTTAGGCCGATGTCAAACATTCTCAGTGAAGTCCTTCGCGGTCGGCGAGACTCCTGCCGAAGGCAAACATATCGAGGCCCCTCACCCAGTCAACGAGACATTATCTCATCGCCGAGAAATTATGGCGAAAGCACCAACCTTTGCTAAGACCACGAGCAATTCAGGGAGAGCTATGGCGATACCTCTTTTACTTCTTCAGTGAGACCCCCATCCTTCGGCAAGACATCTTGCTGAAGGCGATACCCTTTGCCAAGCTCCATGCTTTGCTTTGTTGGTGAGACCTGATGCATTCACCGAGACTTCATGGCGAAGGAGACTCTTATGCCGAAGGGAACCTGAAGGTGAAGCTTCAAACTAGATTGAACCCCTGCCAGTCGGCAAGACATCTGGAAGGTCTTAGTGACTTTCCCCTTAAAAGATTTTCATGCCGAACCTGCACAAGGCAGGCTTCCCAACTGAATTCCCTATGACTAGCGTCAGATTCATGATTTTCTCCCTTGTGCCGATGTTCCATTTGGCCTTTTCGAACCTCTGTCACATGATATTCTGCCTGATTGAGCCTGAGGGTGAAGATTAGGTAATAGTCCCAACAAAGTTCCGTGCAGACAAGTGTTGCCTCCTTGGATAGATAGTTAGAACACGTGGCAGCATATCGCAACCTATTGTTCGCTTCATTCTTTGCGTTGAAGTAGCATGTGCTGAAGAAACGCGTGGCAACATTTCACAGCCCGCGGCTGATTTACCCTTCCTTCATTGAAAGCTTGCGCTAAGATGACACGTAGCAATAATGTTTGATAGATGCTACCTGCGGGGTCTGCCAAATATTTTTGAGAATGGGAGCTACGTGGCATGAGGGCGAGGACTGATGAGGAAGTGAAAAGAAGTAGTCAAAATAAACCACGGTGAAGACACATGGGAGCATATCGGGGGCCGATAGAAGAGCAAGGAGAAAAATCTTTCGAGGAGCGATGAGCGGACATGTGGCAGAGGCTGTGGTGACTATCCAAAAGAGGCCAATGAATATTCATTTGAAGGCATGGGTCGATACTTAACCAAAAACCAAACCCGAAGGAAGCATGGTTTCACAATTATATTTTTGAGCTCTATAACAACATTGTGGTAAATATATACAGACCCTGAATCCATAGACCCCTTATGTATTTTTTGGGGCAACCCCTCCTTCCTTTTTCATGATATAGCTTTATTTCAGAAACATATGACTTGGCATAGGGCTTTTCAAGTAAGCTCGCATGTCTTAGGATTAAACAATGGATACTTTAAAGCAATTTCTCATAGCAATGGTGTTAGCAACCACTTTAAAGTGGGGGCATACATCGATAATATCTTTCGACATTTTTCATGTTTCATGGTGCGATTTTATTTTTTCTTGTGATGCATCCTATTCTTGGTGGTGTCATTAGGTTTGATGTCCTCCAAGAGTTTGACATTTCTTAGCATACGAATTTCCTCTTAGTGGTGATGCAATGCATTGCATTCCCTAAGTTGTGAATCTTTTACTATTGACTTGTCTTGAGACATTAGACATGATGTTCCCTAAGAATAATATCTTACACAAACTAAACAAAATCCATTTGCATAATTTTTTTTTTACTTGCATTATTGTTCAAAAGTGTTAACATAACACAAATTGTTAGCCTTATGAAACTCAAAACCCTAAATTCAAGGCCACCAATCACAACACACCTTGATTTCCTATGGAGCCTTGCCTTGTTCATAGGTGTTTAGCATAACATAGCTTGTTAAGCCCTATAAATCTCATACTCTAAATTCAATACCACCTAGCATAACACACGTTGCTTGCTTATGGAGCCTTGCTTAGCATTGTGGTGCCTTATTGAAGTTGTTAGGAGGACAACTTTGATATGGTATGGGAGCCTAATATGATTCTCTCATTTTCCACCCTTCAGGGATACTCACCTAGTGGACAACTTGAGGTTCCACTACCTCGAAGTGAGCGTGACAAAACAAAATTGATGGCTTAGATGTGTTCCCCACTGATCGGACCATCTAGGCTTGATTTTCCTAGTCTTCAATGTTGTATGATTGTGTATCTTTGTCATTTCTACATACATTAGTGTCTTGAATGTCTACTTTAGTGTGAGTTTGACATGGGGTCATCCTCTCATTAAAGTGGGGGAAAAATGTAGTGTAGGAAAAAAATCCCTTTTTCACACTTAATTTAGAAATAATTAATAAATTAATGAGCTTAATTATGTCTTAATTTAGTGTTGTACTATGCTTTTCATATTCACATTAAATTTAGGGCCTTTTTTTAATAAAATGTACTTAATTGTGCCTTGTTTTTGGTGTTGTAAGGTGTACCTTTACACTTTCACATTAATCTAGTGCTTTATTAATTGATTGAGGTTAATTTAACTTAATTGCCCCGTTTAATTGAAATCCAAGCCTAATTAAATGTAAATTCCAAGGGATAAAACCCAACATTCATAAATTATATTACACAACACTTAACTTTGGAAGATGTGTGTCTTAGGTAAGTGACCTAGGACTCATTCGCCTACCCATTCGCCATAGGCGAATGAGTCCTCACTTAGACCTATGACCCTATTTTTACATAATGTTTAACATTGCCCGATGTGTGTCCTAGGTAAGTGGCCTAGGACCCATTTTCCCTATGGCGAATGGGTCCTCACTTAGACCTAGGACCCCTCTTTGAAATATGTTTTTGGTGGTATTTTAATGATTTCAAATCTGCAATTCAATGTTGGCTTGTGATATTTGAATTTTGGGAATTAATGTTAAGATTCATATAAATACAAGGCTATTTCATTGTGTTTCACCTAACTAGCAATTTCAAGTCTTCAAGCATTCTAGAAAATTTATGAGCAAGTGTGATTAGGAGCATTCAAGAGCAATTTCAAGGCATTCAAGGGCAGATTTATAGAAGATTATTGCAGCAATCAACATTCATCCATCATGTCAAAGATTTATTGCATCATGCATGTTGTTTGAGCTAATATGTTGATGTAGTGTTCAAGATCTAATCAAGAATATCAAAGGCATTATCCCATATCAAGTTTCATGATCAAGATCTCCATTCATTGATGCCACTTCATGCTAGTTTGCAGATTTGTACTCCAAGGTTTCAAATAAGATTTTAGGTTGAAAAATATCAATTGAAGAGAAAAATTGAAGAAAGTTGCAAAGTTGTCAAATTTGCAAGAAAAGTTGTCAAATCATGGAAACTCTTCTACATATTTTATTTTTGGCTTTTCAATAGTGAACACCTGGAATATGGGAGTGCATACTGAGTAGAAGAGAACCCAGAAAGCATTTTCCAGAAACCCTATCCAAGACCCATTTGCCATAGGGTGAATGAGTCCTCAATGAGCGTCAAAAGGTGATCTTTGGTGACAAGTACACAACATTTTCTCCTTTCAAGATCTGCCTTTTGATTTCTATTTCTGTTAGATTTGATTACTGTTCTTCATTTGCATTTTATAGCACACATTTTGCATAAAATTAGATAAATAGATCCAGTGTTCATCAATTCATTTTGGTGAACCTATTTTTCTATGTTTCAACTTCACAACCCCAACAGGTTGGTAGGAGAGACCAACTCTGATACCACTGTAACATACACCCCCAAATTTTTATTTTTATTTTTGATAAACAATTTAGAATCAAAATTTGCAAGTACTAATCAAACACACTACACTCATGATTTTGATTAGGGAATCAACATTCTTACATAGCATAATATCAATTAGGAGATAACTAGCCATGCATCAACCCAAGAGATGTTTAAGAAATTCAAGGCACAACTCCAAATTAAAATACCGCAAAATCAATGATATTGACAAATGATACAAGTTTGATTCACTAGTTGTAATGTGGGAAAAGGGATCTAGGGTATAAATCACACCCTTCCCGAAATTACATTAGAGAGGAACCAAAATTGATCACACAAAACTACTTGGCTACTATGCTCAATAGAAGAGATAGAATGGTAGATCAATGTTTTGATCCTCTTTTGGGGGATTTTTGGGTTGATTTGATTGATTAGGAATTGATTTTATTTGATTTTATAAATGTAAAACTAGGTCAAGTAAGAATCTACAACAAATTGATGTGACTTCAAAAAAATATAAAACTGCAACACATAAATTGATGACATAAAAGTAGAGTGCAGAGACTAAGGAACCTGACATACGAATTGGCACTGAAACTATCTAGTCTAGGGTGGTGGCACCCTAGTTTGGAGAATGTTGATTTTCATAATCTATGAACAGGTCTCAGTAGGTTACAATCTATAGGTTCTTCCCTCCTGGAATCAACTTTAGAACTTTGTCTATTGATGAATAATTCTTCTTTCCCTAATTTTTTGAAGTAGGAGACTTGAATGCTTGATCTTTCTATTAGGTCTTCAATCTTCTCCCAAATCCACTTTGGATTTTCCACCTGCAAACAAGAGAGAGGAGAAAGGGTTGTTCCATATAAGGGGCTTGCCTAAGTCAAACCCCGTTTCAGTTTTTTCACCTCCACAATGGCTATGATGATGTAAAGAGTGCTTACCCTCAATTAGGTAGAGGCAAATAGATAAAAGCAAGTGATAAATAACAAGTGTTGCAACTTACCACTTAGATCTAATCTCCTTGATGAACTAAAGTCATGATGCACATCTCATGCAAGGATGATTTTCTTGTTGATGGGAAGCACTACAAGTGTTAGTACTCACAAAACAAATAAACACAAAACATGAACAATATTACTCATAAACTTGATGCATTGTCAATATGATTCTTGTCTAATAAAAATTGTAATAATTCTACTATTGACTACTTTATAGGATGCTTGCTTGCTCAAATTTTCATTAGATTTCCTTAAATATTCAAATGGTGAAAATAACTTTACTTATATGCATTTCTTTGTTTCTCACAAAATGAATTGTAAAAATCCCAACAAATGAATTTGAATTTGAAAACATAAAAATGTTGACAGTAACATATTCAAATTTGGGTCAAAATAGACTAGTCAAGGGCGGTGACACCCTAGACCAAACCTATTTCAAGGGGCTTTTGTTACTGTTAATACTAAATCCCAATTATATCCTGATTTTCCACAAACGATAGTAAAATGGGAAAATTATGAGCATAATTAGGCCTAGGAACATAAGGGGAGCTAAACATAGTGTGAATTTGTCATTGTCAACAATTTATGACACTACATTTAGCCCCCACTTTAGTGAGAGTATGAACTTATGCTCATGCTCACGCAAAATTAAGGATAAGCCAAGAAGGGTTCTTTCATCAAAATATTGGAGTAAGATGACACTAAATCTAGGGGATGCACTAGGCCCTAGGCTCAAAATTGTACTAAACATTAATGCAAATATGAAGAAACACACACACACACACATGAGGTGCAATGCAACATGATAGATACAAAGCATACACAATGAAGACACAAAGAAAACATAAGACAATACACAAAACAAACACGTAAAAGACACAAGGTAAACACATAACAAACACAACAAAAACAATAAAAATAAGACAAACACAAGGTTAGTATGCTAAAAAGGATTTGAGTTGGTAAAAGTAAAGAGACCTCAGTCTAAAAATTTATCTCAAATACCATACATCATCCATCAAATAAAATGTTAGAAATGATAGTACTTTTATAGGACGTGGCAAGTTGTGTTATTCTAGATCACTTATGAGCTACATAGATCTACTAGCTAGCAAGATGTGGGTATGTGCAGGATCATGGTGCACCAAAAAGTGGCAATATTATAGGGTATGTGGCTGATGACTTTTTTTCACCCAAAATTAATGAAACAAAAAGGGTTTTTAGAGGAGATTCTCAGATTTCCAAAAATATAAATTATGATTTAATTTTAATTTAATAAATAATTATTATTCATTTTCTATTAGAATTATGACTAAAGTCCCGACGATAGGTTGACTGAAAACATCTATAACTTTCAAACGGTATCATATTTTTGAATCCAAAACATCCACATTCTATGCTTCACATACTATAGGATTAAAAAATAAAAAAAATCATGAATTTTTGACCAAGTTAAGGTGGTTAGACAAACGAAGTTTTATATTTTCTAAAAGTTGTAATAAAAAATTCATAATTAATTATTTACTTGGAAAAAATTACAAAAAAATATGCATCACATCCCACATGAGTCCTCTACTTATATATAAAATATTACAAAAAATATTATCATTTTATTATGGCTAGGGTGGTAGACACACCTACTTCTTATTTTTTTCCTGAAATTTAAAACTACACGATTGAAATTTCAAATTTTCACCAAATAGATTTTATTTATTTTAAATAAACCTAGTATTCTAGAAACTACATTCAATTTTCTACAAATTCTATTCTTACATATTTTTGAAATAATATAGATAACTTATTCAAATATTTATGTCAAGTTGCCTAACACTGATTTTTCTAAATTTTTGCCACTTAAGGGCTTGTTTTTGCACGATGATCCCGCGACATACCATGTGTTATGCTAAGTCTCCATGCAATATGATGGGTTTCACAAGGCTAGCAAGCTCCATTATGCTAGTTTACTCTTGAAACACATGGCTCCACTGGAAAGCAACTTTTGTCATGCTACGTGGTCGTGTAAAAAGGTGCTCAATTTCACAAACCAACAAGCTCCATTATGTTAAATCTATGGATTGTTTTTCCAAACATACTTCAGGGAGCACATAGAAGTTTAACGTCATGGGGGACCATTTAATGTCTTAGGGGATGAATCACCTCAAGGGGTGTACAAAATTTCTATGTCATGAGGAAAAACTCACCTCAGGGGATGTACAGAGGTTTAACATCACATGGACGAATCAATAACCATGCTTTAGGGGGCATTAATAAATAGCACCACCACAAAGGGGGTACACAAATAAAACGAAAACACACCTTAGGAGATATAATGCATAATACCACCACTAAAGGGGGATATGAATGAATTGCATGACCACACCTTAGGGGATATCATGCATAATACCACCACTAAAGGAACACATGAATGAATTGCAAGGCCACACCTTGGGGTATATCATGCATCATACCACCATTAAGGGGCACATGAATGAATTGCAAGGTCATACCTTAGGAAATATCATGCATAATACCACTAGTAAAGGGGCACATGAATGAATTGCAAGGCCACACCTTAGGGGATATCATGCATAAGACCACCACTAAAAGGGCACAAACATGAATTCAATTTTCGCTAAATACCAAATGTATGAAAATGGATGAGGGATATGGCCCTGTTAAAATGTTAGCGTACTCAATGGTATGCTAATATTTTAAGGAAATAAAGGGAAAAAAGGGGATCCTTAGAAATAATACACACCTTACAAGATTAATTATTCTTGTCCCCCAAGTGTAGAGACAAGTATAATCATTGTGGATATTGTTGTGTTGCTCCTCATTGATGAAAATATGGTTGCACAAAACACTTTTGTGCCCCCATGCATGGTAATGAGAAACATATGATATGACACTGTGAATGCCATATAGCAAGGAGCAACATAATAATAACTAATTTATTATCTTATATGGTTTCATAGGGACATAATATGTTTGAAATAGTCATTGTATAATTTTCTTCTTCAAGGCCCAACACTCATCAGTAGAATGCCCAAACATTTGATGATATGTACAAAAGGATGTATTTTTTTGTTTTTGTTTATTGGAATTTCATTTACATGGAGGTGGAAGGGTGACTATACCCATTTGAAGGAATGTGCATAATATCTTTTCTATCTCAGGTAAAGGTGTGGAGGAGGAGAATCCATTTTTATGCAAATGATGATTTGATTGTTGAGAAGAGGCTAGAATGAATGTTTCATATAAAAGTGTAGGAAGATGATGTCGGTATCATATTCCTGTTGTGGCAAGATGCGGTGTGCGATCTATAGCACTTTGAATTCTTTGTTCATTGTTTACATTAAAGCCTTATTTATAGATGGGGTGAGTGACTAGTTTTGGACAAGGAAGCGTCATGTTTGAGATGGGAAGATGGACTTACATGAAATTTAGTGGGATCATTTGTATGTAAGTGTAATGGTCAAGGGATGAATCGTAAAGGGGTCTTCTCATGAGAGGAAGAAATTATGTCAAGTGAAGGTATGATAGGATTTTTGGATTCTTGGTAGAGATGTGGAATGGAAAATTTATGTGAGGTGGATTGTATCTTGTAGGTAAATCTTGCAAAGGAGATTGGTATGTCGATTCTTCATGCATGTTTATTATGTTTTCCTTAAGAATGTTTGAATGAAGGGTAGGTAAAGTAGTGTTTAGGAAGCTATTGATGATCTCATCCAATATATCCTCTTTGGGAAGAGATACATTAGGAGAGGAGGAATCATGAGCTTCATTTTTTTTTGGATGAATGTTACCAAAAGAACAAAATGACACATTGGCCAAGGAATTCAGAAAAAAGACATTACTTTACCAAAAAGTAAAAAGCCAAGCATGTAAGATTTAGAAAAAGGAGAAACAAATTAAAGTGACAAAAATTGAAACAAATTTAAAAACAGAAGGAAAATATGTACCAAGATCATAGATACAACACTGTGACTAAAATTTGGACAAAATTTAGCTGAACAAGGGCAGTGGTGCCCTAGATTAGAGATGCAAGATTTTAACAATTTTAAAATTTGAAAATCAACTATAGTTTCTAAGGATTTGAGGTTGCACAAGTTTAGGTCTGAGAGTAAACAGATTTTTGGAAATGCACAAAAACCTAACTTTTTTATGTGAAACACACACGCACAATATGTTCAAATTATAATTTCCAAAAATTAAAATGCTTTGACTAACTGAATTTGTCTTGCAAATGCTAAAAGATAACAATTTTTAAATTTTTAAAATGAAAACAATATGCAAATCTATGCTTTGTAAATGATTTTCACTAAAATGTGCATGAAATGAAAATAACCTAAGATTATACTCAGATTTCATAATGAAATATTTGTGATTTCAAAAGGTTTGCAAATATGAAAAGCGTCAGTTTCACCAAAAGAAGATGTGAGAAAAGGGATCTAGGGTCTAAATCACACCTTTCACAACATTACATTAGAGAGGAACCAAAATTGATCAGACATGACCACTTGGCTATTATCCTCAATGGAAGAGTTAGAACGATAGATCGAGATTTTGGTCCTCTTTTAGGGGTTTATCGGGTTGATTTGATTGATTAGGAATTGAATTGATTTGATTGTAAAAATGTAAAACTAGGTAAACTATGAATCTATAACAAACTAATGTGATTTCAAAAAATACAAAACTGCAACACATAAATTGATGACAAAAAAGTAGTGTGTAGAGATTGAGGAACTTGGCATGCAAATTGGGACTGGAATTGTCTAGTCTAGGGTGGTAGACTGGAGAATGTTGTTTTCCAAAATCTATGAATAGATCTCAGTAGATTACAATATGTAGGTTTTTCCCTCCTAGTATTAGCTTCAAAACTTCATATGTTGATGAATAATTCTTCTTACCTTAATTTGTTGAAGTAGGAGACTTGCATGCTTGATCTTGTTGTTAGGTCTTCAATCTTCTCCCAAGATATGCCACCTACAATCAAGAGAGGGGAGAAAGGGTTGTGCCATATAGGCGCTTGCCTAAGTGAAACCCCATTTTGGTGTTTCCACCTCCACAATGACTATGATGATGTAAATAGTGCTTACCCTCATTTGAGAAAAGGAAAATGGATAAAAACAAGTGACAAATAACAAGTTATGCAACTTACACTCGAATCTAATCTCCTTGATGGACTGAAGTCATGATGCAGATCTCACATAAGGAATATTTTCGTATTGATAAGAAGTCCTGCAAGTGTTAGTACTCACAAAAGAATTGAACACAAAACATGAGCAATCTTACTCATGAACTTGATGTATTGCCAATATGACTCTAGACTGATGAAAATTATTGTAATAATTCCGCTCTTGACTGATTTTTTAGGATGCTTGCTTGCTTAAATTCTCATTAGATTTCCTTAGATATTCAAATGGTGAAAAGACTTGTATTTATATGTATTTATTTGTTTCTTGCAAAATTAAATATAAAAATAATTTGAATTTGTAAACATAAAAATGCCAGCAATAACATATTCAAAATTGGGCCAAAATAGGTTGGTCAAAGGTAGTGGCACCCTAGACCAGACCTATTTTGGGGTTTTTATTACCGTTAAATAAATAATTAATAGTAAATCCCAATTATATCTCAATTTTCTTAAAACAATAGTAAAACGGGCAAATTATGAGCACAATTAGCTCTAGGCACATAAGGGGGAGCTAAAAACATAGTGTGAAATTTTTAGGGTCGATAATTTGTGATGCTACACCACTATATCCTTTGCTACAAGGTTGAATAGTAAGTGTAAGTAATGATAGTACTTCAAGTGGTTGGATGTAGTTCTCAACAACAAGGGAATTTCTGAAAGACCTATTTTTTTTATGAATTTACCCTCCAATGATCGGATCCTATTGGTATGCACCCAACACTTTAAGATAGCCTCCAAACTATCTATAATGACATAGGAGTAGGTCTGATCTTTTTATATGAGCATGAAAATTAGGTCTGAAAGTGCAAGTAATCACTCCACAACAACCTCTAACTTCACCAAAGCTCGCATGAGAAACATAAAACAACCCAACACTAAATGTTTTCCATTAAATGAAATAACAAGCAAGTTTTAGGTCTATCATGAAATTAACTGTACAACCTTTTTTTGGCTTCCAATCCTCCAAAAACAACAATAAACTATCACTAATACTAAACACCAACCTAATTCTTCAAATATGCCTTAGAAATTACAAGTGGATGGCACAATTTGGTTTGATAACAATTTGTAGACCTCCCAATAGTATTATGGTGTTGTAAAATAGAACAATCATCAAATATGAAACTCAAACCCCATCACACATGTGTTTGTGCATTACCCCAAGGCTTGGAATTAAAATTCATGCTCTAGACATCACCAATCAACATTAAATAGCACCTTTAACTATAATTCCCTACCCAAGATGTGTCACATCATGCTTCTAATGTCTCCTTTAAAGGTTTGACCTCATTAGACTGTAAAAAAATAGCAACCAACCTCAAATACCCATTCAATAGGGTCACCCAACCATAGCAATATTTATGCTCAACAACAATAACCTTCTTAAAATATCATCATACACAAATAGTCTCCTCACTCTATATTCATTTTCCATTCATTGTGCCTATAATCTTCCTATAAACCTTTGAAAATAGATAAATGATCTTCTGACAACCTCTACAAAATCTATCAATTTTGTCTTGCTTATAAAACTTTACAAAATTGTAAATCTTTAATTGTACCTACAACTTGTATTCTAATATCATTTATCAAAAGATTCTACAAATAAAACCCTTCCGTTGAAATCTAAATATCACAACAATGAACCACCCACATAAACTCAAGATGAATCTATCAACAATCAATCAAGAAAGATCTTTCACCACCGTGGATGATATTCTTCAAGAGGGTTTTCGTCCTTGAGAGGTTTGAGATGAACCAAGTTCAGTCCCATAGAACTGCAAGGGTTTCACAAGAGGAAATAAAATAATCTACATATGCAAATAAACTCACGAAATCTCCTTATATACTTTTCTCGCCAAACTTTTTAGAAGATACAATTTAATATTCACTTTTTAACTAAAAGCTCCTTTTTGCTCCGAAAGACCCTTTTATCAAAATAATGACAATATTTGATACACAAAGTCCCAATATTATGCATCCATGATTTAAAAATTTCCATCCTCTTTCCGACGAGCTATTATATTAAAGTGCCTATTAAATTATTTTAATAAAATTAAGCAACCTTAGTAAAATAATTAAATTAAAGTCAATAATACACTTGTTGTGAAAATTATCAAAAAATATTGGAATCCAAATTTGACTGCACTAGAATGATACCGATGATGAATAATAAAATCAAGCCCAACACGACTTATTATAAATAAACACTCTCCAACAACTTAGAGAACTTGTCAAAAGCCAAAATTCACTTCAAAAAGTGGCATAAGTGTCTTCTAGACCATCTGAGCTCATCACCAACATCAAACATCCCCTCTGACATGACTAATGATGATTGAGAAAGTTGAAGCTAACTACAATGTTGAAAAGACCAAAAATGGGGACATTACATTATTCAACAACTAGAACAAACTTCACATTTGCATCACAAATGTGATTTTTAAGTGAAATCACCAAATCTAGTTAGAAGGGTTTTCATCTTCGAAACTCGTATTTCAAGAGGGTTTTCATCCTCAAAAAATATGAATTCATGTTCTTGCTTAGAACAAATGAAAAATGAAAAAATAACTAGTAAACCTTTTTCTCAAGACCCAACCTCCTTGTATAACCCTTTTAGAGTTATTTTAAGAAAGAGCATTTTTTCACTTTCTTGTTATCTTTTCGAAAAGTACTTTTGCTTTTTTCAAAAAACAAAAAATTTCTTTTCATTATTTTTTCAAAAACGTGTTGTTTTAATTTTTCATTGTTTTTTTCAATTTTTTTTGAAAAAAGAAATTTCCATAATAAAATAATATAATATTTTATGACCACTTTCCATCACCTTGTGTCTAACAACACTTTATCTACACAACACTTTTTTTTAAATAATTAAATGTAAGCTATTAACATACTGAAAAGTAAATTTTTTACCACTTAATTATTTAAATTATTTTATTTTTTCAATGCCAATTAACTTATGAGAAAACTTTAGAAAATAAGCTAATGACTATGTTGACACCCCAAAAAAATTTATGTCCTATTTTGTGCCTTAACCATATTTGCCAAATTTCTTAGCACTAATGGGTAGAGTACTGAAAATTATGCCCAGTTGTTTTTTGAAGTTTTGAAAATTATGCTAAGGATATAAAATTATGCCCATATGCTGGTTTTCACCTTTCATCCAAAACAAGCCTAGTTCCCTGCTAAGTGTAGTTTGATTAGGTTTTTCCACTTACTTTTCTCTTGTAGGTTTTTGATTGGCATCTGATTTTACGAAACACGTGTCTGAATCAGATTAGTTTGTAATGTGCAATTCAATTGGTTTCTTCCACAAATGTCCATTTCTATGGTGAGTTTCCACAATCATAAAAATGATAAAAAAGAATGCTAAGTATGATTTTTGCGAGATTTCTTGGCTCAAGTGAACTTCCTTTGTTCAATTATTCATTCAGTTGACTTGGATTTTCTCATTTTGCAAGGAATATGTGTTCATCTATATTTGCGGGGGTTTCCATATGAATTGCCCTTATTCACTTGTCAACGACTTTTTTGCATGTCCACATGTAGGTCCTTTTACAAAATAATCAAAATTTTAAATTGACTAAGTGAAGCATTTGTGAGTTGATGGGGTCCAACTTCTTGCATTTGTGTCCCATCTAAAGGTCACAGGTGCACTAATGACATCATGCTAACGCCACCTTTGCTAACAACATCGATTTAGTTGTGTGCTTCCGACTCGCATGACCTAAAGAAATCATAAGGAGTACATTTGAATCGAACTTTCTTTGCAAATGTTGAAGTTCACATGCAAATCAAATTTCCAAAACGAGCGGATGGTGGTCAAGTTTTCGCACTGGTTAGATGTATTCAAAAGGCCTGCAAAGGACATAAAGGTCAGAAGGAAGGTGTTGCTAAGATTGATGTGTGAACTAGACAAAGGTTTGAATGTGAATTTGACTTGACGGGGGTCGTTTCCCCACAAGTTTGAATGCAACGAGTTTTTCTCAAATTTGTGTCTTGCAGGATTTTCAAAAGGATCAGGATATTGTGAGAATTTTGTGGCCCAATGGATATATTTAACCCAAGCTAATTTTCCATAATTGGTGCTTTGCTAGTGTTTGAAGGTCATTTTGACCTTGTGGAGAAAGCGATAGGGTCCAAATTTGTCTACTTGGGGCCAAAATTTTGCAAGAACATTTTCAAACCATTTCCCCTGTCAAATGAGGTTGGTTTTTTGCATTCACATGGGAATTGAATTTTCACAATAAGAAAAAATGATGAAAATGAGTCTTAGTTACCTCCATCAATGCTTAACCACTATTGCAACTACCCCTACCTCAACCCAAACACATTCCCTAATGGCCTTTATGGAATTTTGGTTCTTATCTAAGTGATTTTGCGATGCCCATACCTCATTAATCATCTACAAAACCTTTTTTGGTGCATTATGCTTCTAGGATGTCATTTCTAGTGGAAAACCCAATTGGGCGACAAATTGTTTCTTGCACTCATCCCATGATTCATTAATACAAATGTATGGCACAAGTAAAATAATGTTCTTGCACACATCTTCGTGATCAAATACTATTTGCAATGAACACATAATTTGGGCAATGGATGAGGTTGTAGCTAGGGTTTCCCATTTGACACGGCCTTCTAACATCATGCAAACTTCCTTGTGGGTATATCTACCTTGGTGTCCATTTTTAGAGAACATTAGAGAGAGATCAAAGAGAAGATAACTCTTACACAAAGAAGTATTTATAGAGCCAACAAGAAAAGTCATTCACAAGAAGCCTTAGGTTTCAATTTCTAATTTTGGGTATTGGTACTTTGACATTACAAAGATTTGGATTTGTGTTTAAAACTCTGAGATAATACATACAACCTTTTTATATTGATTGGTTAATGACACAATCAACCTTTAGGGTAAACCCACAAAAGTGGTTTACAATTCGAGTGAGAAAGGAAAAGTTGCAAAAAATGACCCCATGCAAAAAAAAAAAAAATTTGGGGTTCGAATGAACTCTTTGGTTTGAGCGAACCAAAATAGGGTTGATAGAACCCCGTTCAGCTTACCAAAAATGCAAGGTCCCCATGCCCCAAAAACATAAAATTTTTTTTGAAAGTTGAATGAACCAGGTTCAATATAATTTTAATATGTTTTGGTTTTATTTTGCATTTGTTTTTAGTTTTATTAAAACATAAGATTTTCGTGAAAATCAAACTCTCTGCTTTTGCACATGTGGAAAAATAGTAGATTATCAATATTTTTTTGAAAATATGAGTGCATCGATATTGAAGTCCTTGATCCAACAAAAAAAAATTGAATTTCGATACATACAAAAAAGTTATGCTATACGTCCACCTATGTCCGAATTGTAATTGGTTTGACTTCAAAACTTGATTAAAGAAAAAATATTCAATAAAACACTATCTAACCAATTGATGCACTAGATATCGTGAACAAAATCTAAATTTGAAAAAATTGTGTTATACAGGAACGCCACTTCTTAAAAATGTTGTTTTCAAAAAAGCCAAGGAGATGGAAAAATAAATGCAATATGATTCCAAAATTTTGAAAAATATATTTAAGAATCTAAAAACAAAATGTGACAAATCACTAGTTTGCATATCTTCAAATTCTTCACGGTTTAGCCACTATAGGTGCCCGAAAGTGAAGATTTAGTTAGAAAAAATTATTTCAATATCTAGTTTGGCCAAAAATTGTAAATCAGTATTGTGGGATCACCCTTCATTGAGTGTCTCCACGTGTATGTAAAGCATTTTTAAATGTGTGCTACTTAGTTAGCTAGCCAAAGGACTACAAAATCCTTGCAAATCTTTTGTAAGGTATCTTTCAACATAATAAAAGGAATGTATCTGCATATTTTTGGATTACTGAGTAGAATCTTCTAATATTTTGCAACAATTTGTGGGTTTTTTAAATGTATGTAAGGAACTCAACTTGCTTATGCGTTCTAGAAAACTTAGTCTTTTGTGGTGTGTTGACGAATGCATCACCTTGGTTTCAATTATTCCAATTTTTGTTTGAACATAGACTCTATTGCCCAATTAGATAAAGGTATTGATCTATAGTTGGATCTCTCTCATCATCCTCATCACACTCAAAATCAAACAATTCAAACATCTTCAGTTTTCATTAGTGTGTATGTTCTACTACCATATATGAATGCTTGTAGTAGTTAATAGGTGTTATTATAAAACTTATTCATTGACAAGTATATGACAAATTATCTATTAAATAGATGCTCACCTTTACATCTCCAAACTAACACATAGGTCTATAGTGACATCAGTATTGAGATACATTGTGCAATAAGTATAGTTTGTCATAAAATAATCACTTGTCATTTAATCATCAATTCAACATCTTAGGGAAAACCCCTCTTGGTCTTGTAGAGCCAAAAGTGAAAGAGGTCCTTAGCTACCCAACTTGTAGGCTAGTTTGTGGTAATTTTTTTCGAATGACACCCCTAACACCTGGAAGATTATCAAACCTTACGAATTTGAAGATTACAACTCAATTCACCAAGTTAAACAATTGTTCACATATGAGAAGGGGACATTGTACTTAATGGAGGAACCCAAAGACGTAGATGAAGATTGTGCCTAAGCAACTATTTCAAGTAAAAACAACTGTCCATGTATAAAGCGGCAACTTATGAAGGTTGTAATATGTCTTAATGGAAAAACCCCAAAATGTAGACCAAGCATGGGCTTAAGCACAGTATCTTAAATGGAGCAAGAAGAAAACCTCCTTGCAAGTAAAAGCAAGTGTTTTGTGTATAAGGCGATAGTTTATAAAGGCTGCACTATCTAGGTGTCCACCATATTTGATGACATTTTCATCCACTATACAAAGGTATTTCATCATTCTTACTTTTCTACTTAGATTCACAATTGACAATTTTGTCAAGACCCTTAAAATGCTTAGGACCATTTCTAAACAATGACAACTAGACTGGTTGTCTCATAAACTATTTTTAACCTCATAGATACTGAAAGTTATTCTATTCTATTTTATATCACCACAAATTGTTATGCATGAAACGCCACTTTAATATTAGAAATTTCCACGTTATTATACAAAATTTCTTAGCTAAGTGGTACACAATGACCATGACCATGCTAATCCGACAACATTTGACTCGATTAAGTTTTTTAGTTGCAACCGAGTCTCTTATTTTTATAGCAATATACATAAGTCAAACAGCGCACCAGTCAAATGTATTGCAAAAAAGGAGGTGGACAATGGTTAACGTATTTGAAACCAGATATTCTTAGATCACTCGATATTGCCTCAAACATGGTCATTCTCAATAAGCAAATCAAGTTTTGAAATACTCGAAGAATTACTTAGTAAATGAAAATCTTATTCGAAGAGGACACAACCGGGCAATTGAGAACGCACATCTAGGATATTGGAGGTTGCATGCAAAGTAGAAAAAGTCTAGTCAAAATTTGAGATCATCAAAATTGTATGTGTACTTGGTAATACTCCTATTTGTAATTCATTTCAACGTGGAAAATCGGTAACAATAGACAACACACTGTTACGGGTGAAACCTCACTAGAACTACTTGGCAGGTGGCCTTCCACTCGCCTGCAGTGACCTAAGTTTGATCAAGTCTGTGTGCTCGCTTCGGAAGCCTTACTAGTTCAATTATTTGCCGTACATAGATTTACGAGACATTATTTTTGTGTACTAACTTGAGGGGAAAGATATTTTTTAAAAGCTGATAATAACATTTAAAAAAAAATTCAATCACAAAAGAGGATAGGGGAGACCAAACAAACAAGCATACTCATCTTCAATCTATCTATCGTAGTAAGAGGGCCATTTCTATTGCGGCATCACCCCCCATTGGCATAAGCATACATAGTTTTACGAGGCATTATTTTTGTGTATCTCAGTGCACATTATAGACTGAAGTTACTGAACTAACCTGATACAAACAATATTTAGGATCAAAATTGAATAAGAAAAATATGGCAGTGTTTGTCAAAGCCACTAGCATTTACAAGAATAGATTTATACAAAATATTGTTGATAATAATAATTAGATATATCGCAAGGTGCAGCTCAACTTAACAGAATAATCATAATCCAGGAAGCTAGGATATGATACAACAATACCGGAGATACTCCTCAAAGTTCAAACTAGAAGTTGATTCCTCAGGCTATTGAGGTTACTCTGTTTTCATAGCTACGTACTGTTTGCCTGGAAAATAGCTCCTTTCCAACACGAAAAGGTAGAAGAAAGTATTACTATTCTAGGCCTTCTAGCTTTTCAGAAGCCGTTAGCTAGTAGACCATGGTTTCCATTACGATTAGAGGCATGAACACCATTGCTTGCAATTTTACTATTCTTTAAATCCTTCAATTGAAGTTCAGGTGGAAGCTCCTTGTGGCTGAAGGTCACGCCATGATCACCATCCACAATATGCCCATGACCTCTCAGTAGCCTGGAAAGCGCGGGTCAGTAATATGATACTTCCGAAGTGAATAATGTGCATTCTTATGGTGTTTTAGCTAACCACATCTTTAAATAAGACATGACCAATATTGAGCTTGCAACAAACTAATAGCTTAGACCAAAATTAAACAAATGTTTAATCAGATGCAGCAATGCCCAGATTTACTTCAGTGCTAAGTGCTTACCATCGTGTTGTCAGCAGCCCTTCAACTCCAACAGGTCCCCGCGCATGGATTCTACTTGTACTGATTCCAACCTGCTCAATTCCACAAAATAGAAATTTACTGACAATCAATATCAGCATTCAATATACATGAATTATCTTCTACTGCAAATAAGGAAATGGTTGTCTACTTCACCTCGGCACCAAGACCAAACCGAGCTCCATCACAGAACCGTGTACTTGCATTATGAAACACGGCAGCACTGTCCAAAACAAAAGTGATTGAATAGTTAGGAACACTTAGATTTAAACCTCTTGCCACACTAACATGACAAGAAAATGAAACATCTGATGTTCCAGATTTCCAATAGATATTTCATAGAAAAACTTCTAAAACTATAAATGGCAAACCTATCTAGCCGATGCAAAAAAACTTCTGCAACATCATTATCTTCGGTCACAATGCAATCTGTGTGGGCACTGAAAAACACAAATCTTTTAGATATTTATTAGTTTGAATTAGCAGACAACTTCAAAATACATGTCATTATTTACTCACACTTGAGGAAACAGACATAAATCATACTTAAATAAGTGGCTTTTTTTATGGGATATGTTTATCAGAAAGCACTATACAGTACATGAAAGTAGTCCTGTTAACGTATAATTATAGTAACTACAAGTTTTTCAATATACCTTCCATGTTCATGAATATGATCTATGGCCGCATAGACGTCCTTCACTATCTCCAAAGTGCAGGCCATGGAACTGTACTCGTGATGGAGGGAAGAAGCACTTGGAATATGCAGACGATCACTAACTCTTGGACCACCATAGAGTTTTACACCTGCAGAGAGTATTGAAATTTGAAGAGAATATTATGATCTACATTTGAGTGCCATATTGGGTTTCCCAACAGCCAGTACTTGCAGGTTGACCAAAATTCATGAAACCACTAAAAATATTTAGATGTAAAACATGCATCTCGACAAATATATAGATTGAAATTGACAACCCTTTTTTATTTTCTATGTATTTATAACTGAAATCAACAGAATTGGAACCTTTAAGTTCCTTCCTAGACGTGGAAGGTATCACAAATCACATAGATTATGACTACCTTATTTACTTTCTTGCTGTTACAGTCAGGCTTGCCAACAAAATAATGGAAAAAATCCAAGCTAAAAAATATAAACAATAGCTTTCATACATCAATTACAAAAAAAAGAAATGACATCAAGAACCACAAACTATAATGCAATCATTTGCTTCATAGTTAGAAAATATGTTCAATGTTGCACTTCTCCCAAAAATACTTGAGACCCAATGTACCCTCTTCGCTTTGAAGAAATATTTCTTATTTTATGTGCCAAAGGATTGTGTTTAGGCCCTCCCACAGTTAAATAATTTTATAATTATCTAAGGCTTAAGCTGCCTGTCAATAGAAAATTAAAGAATCAATTATAAAAGAATCAGTGGGGACTCGCCAGAAACCAGCCAAATCCAGAGTCCCAGGCTGAGCAGAGATAAATGGGTCCAAGAGACTCAGGACACTGGTACCGGCGAGTCTCAGGCTGAGCAGAGATAAACGGGTCCAAGAGACTCAGGACCCTGGTACCCAGCGAATTCCGCTGGGAAAACATGACCGTTGCAGGAAAACTTGAAATTCAGAAAACTAAAGCGAAAGAACATAAAAAATGTAAAACCTATTTGTTGCATATGACTTCTAAGAGTCTAAAAGCACATTCATATCATTTCCAAGAAAGAGGAGGACAGAATATGAATATAGCCCTCGGATGTTGGTGCCACTGATACACAAGCAGATACCATGGCTGCATCATCATCAAGGTCCTATCATAGACGCCCATGCAGGACTTTCTAAACAACTATGGATGTTGGGAGGAATGATGCTGGCTCCTCTGAGCCACAGTTATACTTCTAATTTTAATATTTGTTTTTGCTTTTGATGCCATGGATTTCATAATCCATGAGTTTTGTATAGACTTGAAAATAATTATAACTTCACATATTTAAAAGCATTGTCCTTTCATCTAGTTATACTTTTAGTTTTAATTTGTTTTACTTCTGATAACATGGATTTCATAATCTATGAGCTTTGTATAGACTTCGAAAATATTTATAATTTTACATATTTAAAAGCATTGTATCTTCAGCTAAAATCTGCTTTGTACTCATGTAATTGATGTATACTTGTTAATGTGATCAAAGTAGCTTCTATTTGATTAGTTTATCTTGTCTTTAAAGTTTGTAGATTAAATAGTGCATGATAAAAGCTTTAGATCCTTAAAAATTTCTATATTTTATGGGTTTTTCTATTTGCCAACTCTTGAAGAGTTTGGGTACTGAGTCATAGTCTGGGTCAAAAATTAGCTTGCCAAGTGCAGGCCAAGTCTGAGTCTCGTAACTATGGTCAATATTGAACTCTAGGTGAGAGCATATGACATATAATCAATTAATAGCATGCTTAGTGTATACACAATCAGATTTGTCATTCTAAAAACAATTACACCCTCTATTTATAGATCCAATGGCATGGTCATTTTTAGCTACATGATCTTGGCCCACAGGGCCTTTCCTGTGATGTGTTATTTGATGTTCTCTTCCCACTCTCATGCATAATTACCTGATGTTTTCTAATAAGGACAAAAAAAACTCCCAGCGTAATCATTTTTATTTTCCACTACTATGTTTTATAATAAGTTCAGTGAGCCTACTTGTGTTAACGTACTTCCACCATCATATCTACGTTTAATAAAATTTTGAATATTACAAGCCCCCCACAATCACAAGTAAGCTCACAGAAATGAATTTACCTGCAGTCTGTAATGCTAAAATAAGCTCATCAAGACCCCCAGTTTTCAATAACTCTTCATTTACAAGAAGTGTTTCCTGAAAATGGTGCCGAATATTAATTAGATGGCATAGATAACACAGTTAAAAATAATGGTTACGCTACATGCACTTTGTTAATAGAAAACTTCAATGACATCCTCACCATGGCATTGCAAGCAGCAGGATAGTCCGTCTTAGCATCCAATATAATGCTTTTTGCCATATCCAAATTCACTGTTTTATCAACATACACATGACAGACACCATCTGGAAGCAATAAAAGCCACTCATTTTCAGTAAACTTAGTAGAAATACATAGAGAGCATACCATCTCCACTAGTTTAGACAACATTGCCATGTGCATAAGAATATAAAAACAAAAGAGATATGATACCAGCATGACCAAGCACAGGAATTTTTGTTGAATCCTTGATTTGTGAAACCAGTTTATTGCTGCCCCTTGGAATGACGAGATCTATAACATCATCCAGCTGAAAATGAAAAAGTGAATGTGCAAACGTAATTAAAAAGGCTTCATTGGAAACTTATATTTGAAAAGAAAAATTTAAAATACTACAAATCACACCTTGAGCAGATCTGGAATTTCATCTCTCGATGTTATAAGGCCAATAAGATTCTTTCCCACACACTCAGGAATCGCATCGGTAATGACCTTTTGAGAAAAAACCAACTTATTGTTCATTTCAGCTTGCATTAGACAGGCTACTTCTACATTTCATAAATAGAATTGAAAGTCTATTATCTTTAGCAGCCAAAGCTGAATAGCCCCCATTATATTTGACATGTACCTTATGCAAAATAGCATTTGTTCGAACTGCTTCTTTGCCACCCTTCAAAAGAAGGCCATTTCCACTTCGGATTGCCAATGACGCAATCTACGAACATTGAAAACCAATTATTACATAGATGGATCATATAACAAGAGAAAATATATTAATAGCCATATACAAGCCAAAAATTCTGAATGACTTTTCCTCAAATAACAAAATTGGTCTAATTACAATAATAAAAAACCCCAAATAGCAAAATAGTCTCATTATAGAAATAAAAAATCTTTCCGAACAATGATACGGGATACCTGAACTAATGCATCAGGTCGAGACTCAAAAATAATTAGGAGCACACCCAACGGGCAGGTAGTTTTCTCCAAAATAAGCCCATCTGCCAGCTGCATTCAAACTTCAAGTTATTAAAGAACCTCAACCTGATAAATGTTGCATCAGAAATAAGTCAATAACAACCATGGAAACTGGATCATTTTCATAAATCCAGACAAGCCAAGATAAAATGCCAA